>BMAO01009437.1:0-64122 GCA_019973975.1 Trichonephila clavata
TGTAAGGCCTGTATTGCATCGTCCGGGAGACATACTCCTTATTAACCATCATATTAACCATGTTATACTGTTTTTTGTAAATAGGTTCTTTTTGAAAATTTGCTCCAGGGAGTAAAAATCGCAATTTTTATTTATTATGTCAAACATATAGCATCTTTTTTTTGCTCTTTACCTTTGTTTAATAAATAGTCTTTACAAATAAGTCAAATTGTTTTGCTTCTGTTTCTTTCTTTCCCGAACTTCATTATTCTTAATTTATGGACATGAGTGTACTTTTCTTTCTAATTTTTAAATTACAGCTCTTGGCAATTAACATGCAATGTATATTTTATTTTTGATTATGACAGAATGTATCTTGTTTTTGCTTCCTTTCAGTAAATTAATAATTTTTTTATATAAAAATAATCTTTTATTTTCCACTTTTCGATATAGTTGCACCCCCACGTATGGTCATTACGCCCCCCCCCTCGCATTTAAGCACACCCTACAGTTTGAGAATCGCTGTGTTGGGGAGAATATTTTCGCGTGTTTAAAGGAACATTTTCCAGAATTAATTGAAATTTTAATCTGGATAACAAATCCTTCCCCAAATGTTAAAGTTCTCCAATAACAAAATGGAGTTTTTACGGAAGAAAAACAGTTTTAAAATAACGCGTAGAGTTCTTAATATTGTCTCGACCACCTGTCATTTTTCATTTAGTTTTCAGAATTAAAAAGATCGGTAAAAGTTATTTATCTACTTTTTGGAATTTTGATTTTTTTTCTCTTAAAATTAATCCTTACATTTTTTTTTTACATGAAAAAAAAGGAACTTAGTATATATCAACTAAAAATATTTCTCAAAAACAAATGTGGTCACAGTAGTCTAATAGTACGGTCACAGACTCGTCGTCAGCATGTCATGAATTCGAACCCCAGTGCCACAAAAGACCCACCTTGTAGAGAGCTGACGCACTTAAATCTGTGGAGGCCCAAGGTCTTCCCGTGGCGTGCTGTGGTAGTTCGGAGACGGGGATGTCAGATTAGGCCATCCTCGTCACGTGACTGAGGCTCGAAATTACGAGGTCTTCCACCAATAGCACTGGTTTGTGCGACGAACGACGACTACCCCACAGTTTGAGAATCACTGCAGTATGATCTTTAATACACAAATCAAAATAAAATCGAGGGGGGGGGGGTATATAATTTTTTTTAGAAACATAAATAACGAATAATTTTTCCCCATCTTCAATTAGAGGAACTAATAAAAGGGAAAAATGTGGACAAATATAAAAATGAGAACAATGCATTTTCAAATTCAACATGTATTAAAACTAATTTAAGGCACATTAAGTTGATCTCATGGGACGAAGGCATACAATACATTTGCCCTTAAAAGAAACTTAGTTGAGGGAATGAGAAAGTTAAAAATTAAACCGTAGGAGATTTAAAATAATATCAAGCTTTGCTGCAACGATAAATAAGTATAAAAATAAGATAAGAGAGTATAAAATTTTTCTAAAAACTTCAAAAAATCATTAGGAAAGCGTTTAATTTTTTTTTTTTAAAAAGCGGCACAATGAGGCTTAAAAAAGTTTCAAAGAGGCCTAATGACCCATTTAGAATGAACTTCAACTTGATCTTTTAGGCTTAAAGATTTCCAACACAAAAAAACAGGAAGAAATCGGTTTGAAAAAAAGTAAATAACCCATAAAAATATTTATAATGACTAACAAATGTAAAGGTAATAGCAATAACATTAAATCGCAACATAGCTTATTTAAAAAGGTTGTTTTCATCTTCATTTTTTAAAGCAATTGAGAATTTCTTTTAATTTTTTAGATTTTAAGATAGCTTATTATACGCATATTAATATGTATCTAGGATTTATTAATAATATATAGTAACAAACTAGAAAAGAAACGCATAATAGTTTAAATTTACTCACGATTTTTAACTAATAAAAATTCCCATTAGGCTTAGCTAAAGGTTTTCATTTTATATCTTACATACTAGGCAAAATTTGCATATGACCTTTACTCACCATACACGCATATCTACTAATTCAATTATTGTGAGTTAGTCATAATTAGAAATGTAAATCGTTTACAACTTTTTCCTTCAAAAGAACTAGTACTTCGTTACCATTTTAAAACGTAAAGGAAATTCATACAATGTCCTGAATATATTTTGCTTTTACCATGCATATATCTGAAATATCTTATAAATACACACAGAAACTTAATAACAACTCGACTAAACGGAACTCTGGAGAGCAATTACAAATATTAAACACCATCAGAAACTCTTTCGACTTATCAGAAATCTTCAAACACCCTCACGCATGATTTGGATTCTTCATCAATCTCTTTTAAGTCTTCCGGGAAAAATCCATTTAAATTTGTTAATTAAATTCATCAAATATTTATTCCGGTGCCCGTTTTGCATTATTAAGAGGCAATCTACCGAAGTACTCTTAATCTGGAGGAAAAGATTTCGAGCTTCTCTCAAAATCCTATCTTTCATAGAATGTTTTTTTTTTTTTTTTTTTTTTTTTTTTGAAACTTTAGTCTAAACATTTCGCACGATTTTACCAAACGACTTTACAAATACAAGAGAAAGAAGTTTATTTTGAAAATAATCAAACTAATTAACTAATTTTATTTAATGTTTGAATCAAAAGTGTCGTTTTAAATACAAAAATGTATACAAATTAACCCGAATACAGAACATTTTCAAATTATATGATAAACATTTGTTCCTTGAAGCAAAATGTATCTTTTTCAAACGAATCGCAAAGAAATATTCTTTTAAAAAATTAATTTTAGATTTGTCAATACTGTTGTTGATAGTAGATTGAACAAAACTGGGCTTATTTTATCTATTTCAGATACATTTTTTACTTAAATAAAAATAATTTATTTGTCAAAGTAGCTGCTTGATATATATTTTTTACTAGCAATTATACCCATTCTTCTCACGGGTGATTTAAAAAATATATCAATCGAGACAGAAGGATAAAAAAAAATTAATGAGGTCAAATTTTAATTGGTATTTTCAATAAATTGCAAGTTTAACTCCAAAGGAAGAGTTATTAAGCAATAAATAAATAAATAACAAAATAAAATAAATAAATATAGTTGAAATATACGGTATTACCCAGGTTTATCTGTCGGTCAATATGAATATAACCAAAGTCAATATTCAAATGTAATCTTTTACGCCGCTGTGGGAGATGATTTCCGCAAAACTCTTCTTAGCGTATCTCTACTAAACAAAAGAAATATGGCTGCCAAATTTCAAGCCTGTCGATCGAATATATATATAGTTCCGGATATCTCGTGATGAGTGTGTGTGTGAGTCGTTTTTCTTTGTCTTTTTTTGCAAAATAAATAAGAAACATAAAATATATATATATTTTTTTGTATTTTGAGTCTTTCTGTGAGTGTATGTCTTACAATCAGTATTCAACAGCCCTTATTACAAATCAACACAGATCATTGTTTTACGTGATTTTGAGTGTTTGAACTCATTTTCATGTGTTGATAAAAATTAGCCCTCATGTGTTGATCGTTTATTAATATCGCACTTACTAGCTACACAATGACCAGTAACTACAGACCTCGTAATTTTCAACTACGGTCAAGTTATGAGGACGACATACCACAACAGGCAAACACTCCTTAAACTCTCCCATCTCGCCAACGCGAGGACTTTCAGTCACGAGAGATTTAAAATGTATCAACTCTTCAACAACAGCGATATCCAAACTATTTTGATCGTCTACCCCTGATGAAACGACATGATATATAGCGTTTATAACGTCGCGCTATAAGGCAACCCATGAGCTATTGGCGACGGATCAAAGTCAGGTGACTAGGACGAGTAATGAGAGTGGCCCCCCCCCTCTCCTATAACTTCCACGTCCTGCTAAAGGGAAGATTTTCTGCCAATACAGATTTTGCGTACATTATACGTTCTCCACGGCGGGTCACAAAGGCTCGAACTCATGACATGCCAGGTACTTAACAGAACAAGAGAGTGTGAAAATGTTCAAGAAAATAACCTTCCTTTCTTCTTTTCACGCATAATAGAAATAGAAGGAATCAAATCAAACGATTCTGAACAGTAAAAATGAATTTGTTCTTCACAGCCCATAATTTTTAATATTTATAAGCCTATTTAAAAGATTCAATTTTCTAAAATCCCTTTGCGCGTGCATCGGAATATAATTAAAAGGTAAACATTTCGCCATTATATCGCATAATAAACAACTAAATAACTATAATGAAAACTGTACAACACGTCATTTAAAAGTAATACTATTAGGAAGATAAATTATCTAAATTTGCAACTTCTTTGATGTCATTTAGTTTACTCTCGAGAGAAATGAGTTAAATTTTCATTCATTGCTACTCAGTAAAAAGAAACTTGTTTACATTCAACACACTTTAATTAATTTCGTAATATCTTAGCGTTCCGGACATAATGGGCTTCAAGAAATGGTTCAAGCATAAACAAAACATAATTTCTCCCACAGTATTGACTTTTATATCCGTCACCATATTCTTTAGAGGCTGGCAAAAAAAGGAAATTTCGCAGTAAAACGCAATTATGAGATAAACGATCATTACTTTCAGTTGAGAAAACGGATGAAATGTCCAAGTACCAGATGATTGGCAGATCTATAAATAAAGTAACAGTTCAAAAAGTCAAGTGATAAGAATATCTTAACGGTTAAGGTGATTTTTATCAGTAAAACAATGCACTTTCGCCCATCAAGATTAGAAAGATGGTTCGTTAATGTTTTAAGCTTGAATCGGTTTGTCTTTAATTATTAATGTCACGGAACCCCAAAAGCAAACGACTAAGTACGCAAACATAGTTTCCCATAACAAACAAACAAAAAATTCACATTAGATAGTGGAGTTATCTTATTTTTACTCAATTTTTATTTTGGTTTTTAACCGTGCCGCTTAAAATATTTGATATCACAGTACTGAGAATTCTGTCGACAGAAGAGGAGAACGGACCCCCCTCCAAAAGGAAATATTGCGTGTTTTTATTGCGATGGAAGTACCGAAAGTGTTTCGTCATTTTTTTAAGAAGGAAGATGATACACACCAGGTTTAGAAAATAAACGCCATAAGAAACTACATCCATTGCCAGTTCAATGGCAGAAAGAGCGTCAACGTAGGAGGAATGACGCATGCGCAGAGAGTTGAAAAGAGAGATCAGCAGAAGGCCGGCAATGCCCGACGTTATTCGAGTAAAAACCTTGATGGCAGACTTACGTGGCAGCAGGGGCGTAGCTACCGCCATAACAATGATACAGGGGCCCCAACATGTGTAACTGCAGGCCCACTAACAAGGCTCCCATATCTAAAAAAGGGCCCCAAAGGAACTTTGACACAGGGCCCCCTCAGAGCTAGCTACTTCAGTGCGTGGAAGCCATTCTAAACACATGCTATTATCCGTCATGCATGGGCACTTGAGACCACAGTGTCCCTCACTAGCAGAGTGGCTTGATGGAGCACATAGTCCTTTACGGAATCTAATCTCCTATCGGGTAATTATGATGCCTGTAAAGAGTTTTACTATATTTGCCAGTGTAGAAAGGCAATAGAAGTGAAAAAATTTACTTTAAAAAAAAATAAGAAAATTAAGTTAAAATGCAAAAATAAGAGTTAGAATAACTCTCAGAGATGAAGTTAAAAAATTTAGAATCTAGGAATAAGAAGAAGCGTTCTGATTGGCCGAGACAGAAGTTCGGCTAGTGGGGTATAAAAGAGTCTTAAAATTCAGGAACCAATCAGAGTAATCCTGCAGTTCAACAGAGTTGGACAGCAGGGCTTAGATGAGAAAATAATAAAAATTAGGAGGAATATAAAAAGTAACTATTGATCCATTAGAGTGGTGTAAAGCCGAAAGGAATTACACATCGTTTGAGCTGAAAATAGAGGAGCAAATTCCTCTCACCAGACAGTTGAGTTTTTCTTCTGGGTTGTTGCTATTGTAAGATTTTTCCATTTCGTTAAAAGCGTTGGGAAGAAGTTAAAAATCTGTTTGATTTCCATTATTCACAGTGTCCCTCATTCATGAAAACACCTACAGAATGTGTATGGTGAAGAGGCCATGTCTCGTCAAATGGTGGGTCGCCGATGTTGTATGTTGAGAGAAAGAAGGCAGACAGTGAAAAAGGAAGATCGAAGTGGGCATCCCTGTACATCCACGAATGAAAACAACAGTGCTCCATCGGAATCTCACTTGTTCACTGCATTGGAAGTCGTACTCTCGGGAGGTAACTTCCAAAACAATGCTGAAATTGTTACCCAGTGGCGTAACGTACATTCCCGCATCGCTGGAGGGGGGCAGGATTCTACAGGGCCCAAAGCCTGACTTTTCAGGATGGCCTCAATATTTTCCGTTACGCCACTGTTGTTACCTCTGGTGAATAACTCTGGTCTCAATAACTTAATTTAACTCAGTGGCGTAACAGCCCATGAGGGCCAAGGCAAACAGCGCTCATATCAGTATACGTGACCTTGGGCCCTGAGATGCATGAGCAGATGTTCCGATCAGGTGGTCAGTCTGAAGCGAAACCCCCAGTGTTAAGTTCCCAAGCAAGCTTGGTACTCATTTATAGACCCACTGAATGGATGAAAGGTTGAGACAACCTTGACCAGCCCGGGGTTTGAACCTCGGACCTGTGGTGTGAAAACGGGATGCACTACCACTCAACCACTGGGCTTCTCATCAATAACTACTTTTATTATTTGTAACGAGACGACGCAAACATTTAGAAACATGAAAAAAGATATATGAGTTGTATATATAAAGATATATTAGGTTGTATTATTAGGGCAACCGATTCTTCAGTTACAGATTTCAACTGTACAAAACGGTAGCTGACCAGCCACTGAGCTCTTACAGATCACAAAAACTAAAGTTTCGCGTTACAGAGCAGCGCCCTCTCGTCGACGCTTTTCAATAGAGATGAAGCAGGCTGTACGACAATTCCTTGTATTACTGAGTACCGGGTTTTACTAGCTGATTGCACGCTGCGACGAATGTCGGTAGCGATTATGTCAAAAAATACTGCAAGATGTGCAGTTCATGACGTCATTGTGTATTTCTTTTTTGGCAATAAAATTTTCGCGTGAAAAGAAAGTGACGAAATTTACTTTGCAAACGTCACTAGTACTTCGTTGCCTTGATTAATCGAACACAATCAAGTACTTTCAAGGGATTCAGAAAAAGAATTCGAATTTTGAAGGAAATAGAAATTTATTCTCAAAGAAAATTCAAGATGTTTTTCCAAAGAATAATAGTAAGAATAATAGTAATGGTAAATAATAGAATAATAAGGACAAGACAATTTTGTTTCTGAGTTAATGAATACTTTTCAAACATTGTTCACGTCTAACCTTACTTCCGTTGCTTAAGGCTTTCGTCAACTATCCACCTTGAATTCCGGTAAGTAATGGTGATGATACGAAATTTTTATATTAATTATTTTCTAAAATCTAGACTATACAGTGTTTTTTAAATTCAATGAAATGCAACCAAAAGAGTAAATTATGCGGAATATTTCAGTATGAATTGCTTTGTTCATCTTATTTAAAGAAATATATTTTAAATATTTGGGAACCCATAGATGAGTCACAATAGACGCAACATACTTCCCGAAACCTAAAATTAAAAAAAGTAAACAGATATCTTCAGCGCCTTTAATTATATCGAGTATATTTCTTTGCTTTCAATTCAATACAATAGAGTATCGAAGAAAGCAATTCGAAACTCCAGAGAATTAACATTACAATCATGAATTTAAAATGGATAAACTTTTAAACATTTTCTAGTGGAAAATATTACTGGAAAGCAATAAAGACTTTCTTAATTTTGAAACTGTGAAAACAGAGCATATAGTCTCGAATAGTTTACAAAGCGTAAATGTGAAAATTTTGAATAGAAAGCAGTGCTCTAATGATAAATGAAGATAATAGTTTGGTTGATTTGATTAATTTTAATTTACATCGCACTGTTAAGGTATCCGACTACTTGCGACAACTTTTCTTTCAAAAAATGGAGATATGGGGATTTTTTGTTGTTGTTTTTAGATTTTTTTAGTACATTTTATGAAAAATATGCTAAAATTAAGAAGAAAAAAAAGAATTTTTTTTTTCTAAAATGGGTAAAAATTGACAAAAAATAACATAAATGCGGCCCATTCTGAACCAAGAGTTTATAAACAAATTTTCAATTTTTGAATTCTGATGTGTCACAACGTTATTCATTTTTGAAATGACCTTCAAGATAAGAGATACATTAATTTTTACAAAAACTAGAGCACTATGTCTTAGTTATTGTATGAAATTGATTTAAAAAAACAGTGATTATTTTAAAATAAGGGACTGTAATTTTTCTTTGTAATAAAACGGTGATACATAAATCTGGAGGTTAAAACACTTCGACTATTATTTAGAACTCACACAAAAAATTTCAGTTAATTATTTTCAAATTTTTTTTAGAAATTTTGAGCATTTAAAAAAAACTAATTTTGAGTAAAACGTGTTTAAAGTATGACATCTTGCTTAACGTAATGACATTTCCTATTTAAAGACGAAAATACCTACTAGTAAAGAAACTGAACGTGCATTTTTCTTCGGCAGGACAATTTGTAACAAAAATAAGAAGCCGTTCCCTAACCTAATCCCGGGATTTGGATAATGTAATCCCGGGATTGAAAATATGACACGGGAATGCAAACCTTAGAACTTTAGGAGAATCCATTTTGAAGTTTTAATTTCATTCATAATAATATCATAAAAAGCACACACAGCTTTTAAATCTTGACCAAATCCATTTGCTCTTCCCCCAGTAAACAATTCACAAACTAGAATTTTTGCATGAATTGCACAATTCTTTCTTGAAATGATTTGTTACTGCTTATATAATGTCAGTCTCATTTACGTGTGGTGAAAAATAATTAATTCATTTTTTATCATGCTCTTTTCTAGCAGATAATCTGAAATGTGGGTGTGGTAGTTGCTGTCCAGCATCAAATATTGCTCCATAACTTGATAAAAAATGCAGGTAAAGCTTTGAAATTTTGCAGGCATGTTTGTAAAGATTTGAGGTATCAAATAAACCAATAAAAAATTTTCGACAGTTTAATGATTCTTAGGGTACCATATCGCCTTAAATTTGGGTCTCACTTAATCTCGATCACCTCCATTTGCATATGGCTGGGTACTGAGTCTATAACTATTAAGAAAATCGAACAAAACGAACAAAAATTTTCTTTCTAAGAATTTTAGTCTTTAAATCTTGTTTCAAATTCAGTTTTAAGGTTTGAAGTTTTTTCTGCGTATTTTGATATGCAGTATCATCTACGCTTGATTTCCTCATATTGCACCTCGGGAAATGTGTTAAATATTCAATTGCTTTTTCAAAATTTTTTTTTCTCTTTGTGTGCCGATATATTGGCTGGGCAGCAAAAATGTTCGTTGCGGGCCGCATGTTTGACACCCCTGCTGTACACTATTAATTCTTTCAATTTAAGATACATAATGGTTTAACCAGGATTTGGGCAATTCCAAATATTCCATTCATTCTAGATAGTCAAAAATATACTATACACGCACTATACAGTCACTCAAGTAAATTATAACAAATAAATTAAAAGCGTCATTTCGCCTCTCAGTAAAATATTACACAAAGAACTTCTAAGAATCCTCTCAACAAATCAGTAGCTTAGTCACCGAGATTACAATAACGAACGTTGACGAAACTGGAAGAAAATATCTCGGTTGTCAAGCATAGAAGTAAAAAAAAAAAAAAGAGTGGTTAAGTTTTGCTGATTTTTAAATTATCGCGCTGTATGTGTATTCACAAAAAAAAAAACAAGATATTTCATGTCAACCGCAATATTAAAGATTAAGTATGATTAACTTACCTTTTACTACATGATTTTTTATTTAATATCCAATGAATTTTATTTTTAAGGAAAGTAAGACATAGTGTTAATTTTCAAAAACCAGTCCGATTTTTTTGTTTCTCTTAAAATTATAAATAGCATTGTTATTAATTTGAAAATATTTTTGAATTCAATCATTCGAATTGTTTATGTAAAATAATACAATTCTAATCATTTCTACAATTTTAGTGATTTATTTTACTGTATTTTACAGTTTATATATCAAATTTAATTGTAATAATTTTCTTTTACCAAATATATAAAGTTGGTACAGAAAAAAAAATTTTATCATTCGAAATGCGTAAACATTTATTTTTTATCAATAAACATTGGATACTTTAAAAAAACATGAGTATTTATACATCATTTGTTATCTTAAAAAACCGTATTTACTCGAATCTAAGCCGCACTTTTTTTCCTATGTTAACCCTACTGAAAATTGAGTGCGGCTTGAAATCGCAGGGAAAAAACATTTGTTGGATGGGGCAGTTTTAGTTTGATGTACGTATTTAAAAGTTTCTAATACTGGTAAATAATTAATTATTCACTTCTTATCAGTTCTCATTTTAAATTCATCTTATTTTCGTAAAATTAGATATATAAACCATTTTATACTACTTTTTCATTCTTCACAAAAACTTTTTGAGCATTTGGGGTGCAACTTAGAATTGATGGTGTCTTAGATTCAAATAAATACGGTATTTGTTTTTAAACACGAAATGACTTTATCTATTTTTAACTAAATTCATACTCAGAGGCAATGGCGAAACGTACACCCCCGCACTGAGGGGGGTCCAGAGACTTAAGGGGGCCCAAAGCTTGACTGACGCTAAGTAAGTATATGAGCTCGGGGCCCAAAACCTGAGTTTGCAGGGGAGCCCTAATATTCTCCGTTACGTCTCTGCTCATAGGACAATACTTATGAACAGATTTCTTTAAAATAACAACTTACGCATTGTAAACATGCATTTCTTTTGTTTTATAACGGTTTTTTTTCTTTCTTTTTAGCATTTGAAGAAATTTATGAATATGTATAAAAACAGAGAAAATCATAAAAATTCGCACAAATATTTTCAATACAAGTTTAACTTGAAGAGTTCACGAGACGCTGTTGTGAGTTAATTCTTCATAATTTTTTTTTATAAGAATATTGATTTTAGTAAAGCTTAAAGCAAATCTTTATATTAAAGCTTTCATTTATAAAAGAAAATTACCCTTATTTTTATTAAAAAAATAAAAACATTGTTCAAACAAGTTATTTTATGTTTGAATCACATTATTCCAATTTTAAATGAATAAAAAAATTTTTTTACCTTTTCATCTCTGCGACTTCCCTAAACCGCACGCATGTGCAAGAGGTACTTCTTGAAGAAGTTATCCTTTTGAGAGCTGGAAAAAAACGTGCACGACGTTTGTGAAAAGAAGAACCCGTTAGATGCGTACGCTTATATTCACCTCAAAACTTCATCTGTTCCACTCATATTTTCTTCCTCCGCATCTCCCTCTCCACTTCAACACAGAGGAAACCACGTGCTTTACGATGGGGTCACGTGACTTCTAGGAGGCGCAGCTGTTCGGCGCGCACATTCAGCACTCTGTTGTGACAGATATACAAAGGAAGGGTTCCTAGGCTTGGCTAACTATCGCTCATAAAGAGATTCACGATTACAATTTTTGCTTGGAATTAAAATTAAATGTTAAATTTAATTGGTAAGGATACATATGTATATTCGCATTTTAGGAAACGAATATTTTTTAAAACACTTCTTTTTGGAAATTATTAGTTTTTTTGTTGAATAATTTTCACGAATTAGATTTTTAAAATAAAACTTGAACTGTGAGAAATAATAACATAGCATAGCTAACACTATGGAAGATTTTTTTAAAAAAATTAAAATTTTAATCCTTTAGAAAATTAGAGCTAAAAACTAAAATGAAAATAAAGGTAAAGTTTTTGTTTGAAAATATTAAGCTACATGAGAGGGATAGAATTAAGAAAAGATATTATTTATTATTAAAAAAACGAAAACATATTTTGATAATCGATTATCAATAAAATAAACCTTCATCATTATTCTTATATTTTATGCTATAAATTTCACAGATTAAATATTTTCTTTTGTAGATATTTAGAGAAGATAAGAATTTATATATATATCAGCCAAAATCACAATTATAATCTCAAAATAATTTTAAAAAATTCTAAGCAATTTAATATTTTTTTGTTCAGAAATGATTCCAAATGTCCATAAATTATAGTATTGGTGGCGAGGAAAATGCAGAGCATGAGCTCCTTCTGTATTTCAAGTTTGTCAAAGAAAAAAAGATAATAAAAAAGACTGGCTCTGAAGGGCTTTAACATATATTGGCCTCCATATTTTCACCAACTTATTTCCACCAGAAGTGCTTGTGACAATTTCGGTAAATTCATTGCAAGCATTTGAAATCTTCCATGACTTTTAATTTTGTTTTTCCTTTTGTATAATGTGTTTCGTACTTACTTTTGTGTTCTTATTTTATAATGTTTTCAATTAAAAAAATGTCCATAAATAGAAATGATAAATATGAAAAAAATACCTATGCTCCGTTGATATTCATTAACAAAGAAATATTAAACCAGATTTTAGAAGAATCAAAGAAAAACTGAGACATGAATAATTTTTTTAGAAAAAGTTATTTCGTTATTTATTAGAAAAATAAAAAGAATTAAGCTTAAGAAGAATTTTTTTCCTTCTATTTTTTTTTTCTTTTCCTAATTGTCCGAAAGTTTAGTAGATTATTTTTATTTTGATACTTTTATCGTCTCTAGTAGATATTAGATGTCGAATTCCAAACTATATATATATATATATATAATATTTTTCCTTCAATATATAGTTTATGTGTTATATCCAACTTATATAAGAACAATTCCATATTTTAAAAATGTTTTTAAGCCTCTTTAAGATATCTCTAAGATACCGTGGCATGTTTCTCAAAAATAGTACACATATTCCATTTCAAAATAGTAAGCAACTTCAGCGCTAAATAACATTATAACTTATATTGTGTTACTATAGTAACAGATTGCTTACGTAATGCCAAGCATTTAAAAAAAATTATAAAAATAAAATTTCTCCTCACAATAGTTTAAGAGTTTTAATGTTACTTTTTTATGAACTAAAATCTCATTTCTCTTTGTGTTGAAAAATATATATTCGTCTGCTTCAACTAATACTTTGAAAATTCAATATGTTGCCATCATGAAGTGCTAAACATTTTTAATAATTAATTTTTACAAGAAATAAAATATTGCCTTGCAAATAGAACAATCTTATAAAAAAAACTATTTTAGTTGAAATGGGAAACGTTGATATACATTATAAAATCACTTTTATAAAATAAAATTTATTAATTGAGTGGCTGTAATCGATTTACAATATCCCCCTGTAATACAAAAAAATATTTTATTTTTATTCCACTTTCAGAATTTGATCTTTTGACAGATTTCTTTCAAATAATATCTGAAAAGTTTTAACAATAATCTAATTTTTTAAAGACCTCTGGCTACTTTTTATTTTAATGATGTAAAGTCAGAAATGAAATGGAAAAAAACACCGTTGTGCTACCTTCAAATGAAATTCTCCCAAAAAAATAGAACTAATTATTAAAATTTTTAATTAGCAAGAGAAAAGAAGATTCAGAAATTTCCCATTCATTTACTGAGTTCGAAAAAAGATTTTTTTCATTGACAAAAAGAGCAGAGAAAATTTTTTAAGGGCTTTCGATTATCAATTAATGATATTAATTTATTTTTTTATCAATTCGATGAAATATTAAAATTTTTTTTTATTACATTTTGCATCCAGAAAACAGAGCCGACTTAAGGTAGCCGACAACTTTTTTGCGACAACTTTTTTTAAAAAAAAAATGGAGAAATGGGGATTTTTTTGTGGTTTTTAGATTTATTTAGTACATTTTAAGAAAAAAATGATAAAATTAAGAAGAGAAAAAGAAATTATTATTATTAAAATGGGAAAAAATAGGCAAAATTTACAAAATATTACATAAACGAGGCCTACTTTGTACAAAATATTTATAAACAAATGTTCACTTTTGCAATTTTGATGCATTACCATTGCAATTTGACTGTGTATTGCTATTCATTTTTGAAGTGATCTTCAGGATAAGAGATACTTTAACTTTTACAAAAACTAGAGCACTTTATCTTAGATATTATATGAAATTTTTAAAAAAAACAGTGATTATTTTCACCTACGGAATTGTAAAGTTCGTAATATAACAGTGATTGATAAATCTGAAGGTTAAAACACTTCTACTATTATTATACAGAACATACACAAAAAATTTCAGTTAATTATTTGCAAAACTTTTTGAGCAATCGCTGTCCCCGTTTGAGCACTTTCTAAAAAAAACACACATTTTAAAGTTTGATATATATATCTTGCTTGAAGTTGTGGCATTTGCTTTTATTAAAACACCTGTAATTTTTGTTTTAGAGAACGGAAAGTTAAAAGCTTGGTATTTTTATAAAGCTAATTAAATGGCCTATGAAATAAAATCATAAAAAAAAATTGTCAATTTTTGTCAAAATTCACGTCAGATACTTTAAAACAAAAAAAAGTCATCGAAAACAGAAAACAGAATAATGTTGTTGTTACTTATGTCACCTGATCGGCAAAGGCCAGATGGAGGCCCTCGAAATTCATCATGGCAAAGGGCTAAGTGACGCCTGTCGTTAGCGGTAGCTTTTGGGCATCATGCAGGTGACAGTACGATTTGGCCCATTTCCATCCCCAATTTTGAGGGAGGACTCCCTGGGGGTGCTCAGGGGCCTCCCACCTCTCTTCCCCTTCCACCAACATCACGACAGGACTTGCAGCTCAATGGCTATTTAGAGTACCTCCATGCCGTGAAGGCACTATGAAAACAGAATAAGAAAAGATATACAACACAATATGCAGTTTTTTTACTTTAAGAATAACATAAAACATGCGAACATATAATATATGTTCGCGTTTTTTTTAAATGTAATATATTATATAACACAAGGAAAGGACTGTGCTTTATGTTCATATTCTTATTCTTTTGTAATTGCTAGTTTCGATAAACCCCTCTGCCATTTGAAATAAAAAGCACATATAATACACATATATTATTATAGGACACACACACACACACAATAAAGAATAAGAGTAATGAGAGAGAATAATGATACAGCCCGGGAATGTTTTATTTTTGGCACAAATTAATTTTTTTTCCTTAAGCGTTTCCGTTTACATAATTGCGTTTGGCATGCGTTCTATTTTGACATTCTCAATAAAAAATGAAAATAAGGTTATAATTAAATATGACAATCACCAATTTTAAAAGGAGGGCGGGATGTTTCCCTTAGTCCTGAAACCATTAAAATTAAAACGTTTATTAAAATTAAGAGTATCGCTAGAAATGAAAAAAAAATATTTATTTTCTTTACGTTATTTATCACTATACAAAAACACTACTCATCAAAATTTTTATTTAGAGAGATCCTTACATTTCTGCACAATTACACGTCACCTGTGCTTCTAATAAAGAGTTTTGACAACACAAAACAAAATGAACTATTTAACAACAATTGCACTGTTGGTTAACTTTGTCTCAAGGCATCCTAAAGATGTAAAAACATTGGAGATAATCTCTGAAATGAGGCACAGTGTTATTGAACAGTGGTGTGTAAATAATGGAAGAATTAAAACTGAAACTGGGGCATTCCGGTCATGAAAGTGCGTTTAGAAAAGACAGCCCTAAGTAAATCTTTTCGGAGTAGTTCGAATTCGCCGTTTCAATGGTCCATGAAGTCAATGAAATGGAATGTTTGAACTATCACGAGGAAAGGTATGAACCGTGAAATGTTTCTTTAAATAGAAATCCAAGTTCCTGAAGATAGTCATAAAGACTTGAATATTAATAAAATTGGTGTGCATAAAATAATAATTAGAAATAAGTATTTTTTTACGGATTATGTATAAAATTTGGTAGCAGTGCTTGGAAAATGTTTTGCGTGTTCTAAAAGTAAACAAAAGATGATTGAAAGTTCAATCGTCTTGGGTTAGTCGTTTAGATAGCATTTATCATGTGACTATGACGTAAACAATACATGCAATCACGTGTTTCTGATTAATCAGTTGATGCACTTCACTGTTGCCAACTTTTGAATCTTACAGAAACTTTCTTTTAAAAATACAAATTTGTCATAAATAATAATGCACATAGATAAAAGAAAATGAACTTGATTTAAAAGTACATGTATAGTACAAGAATAATCCGTTCTGAGTCCGTTGAGTCTCAGAAATCAAATGAAATGTAATTTGTAAAAAAAAAACTATTTGATTTTCTTAACTTTATAAAAGAAATTAACCAGGTAAAAAACGACTAAGAAATTGATTCTGTTAAATCGATTAACAATAAATATATATATTTTTTTATTTGCTCACAGTTATATCGTCATCTAATGATTAAGAATAAAAAATAAACTAGGAACTCATTTCTTAACATAAAAATATTTAATCTAAATATATACCAGAATTTATCTTTACTGTATGTTTAGAAATGAGAAGCTCTGTACAAATCTATAATTTTGAGCTTTGTGATGGAACAGAACTATGAGAGTGTGTCTGATCAGAATATACAACACACAAAGCAATATGTTTAATAATTTTCTTATTGAATAAAATAGTAAAATGATTATACTCGTGAAGCAAATTCCCTACGTAAATCCCGATATTATATATGTAGTAATATTACTTATATTTTATAATCTTTAAATAATGTCTTCCTTCCTACTAGGTTTTAATATGCTTAGGCATACATATCTTCAAGCGGTTTCCACAAAAAGCCTTACTCTGTCCTCACTAATCTCACTTATTTTCTCCATATAGATGAGAGTCTGGCATTATGGAATATCATTTACATTTCTAAAAATAACTTTACTGGTTTTTTAATAAAAATCTCCAAAATCATCATGGATAAATACCATAAACGATTGTAAGAAATTATCACTTGTCAAAAAGAATAATTTATTTTGCTATTACAAAAGAAAAGTTTTTTTGTTTTGTTTAAATGATAAATGGATGATATTGGGAATAGTTGGGTAATACGGAGTTGGTGGTTTAAATCATTAGAAAACTAACTACAACTTCATAAAACCTAGTTATTTTTAGCTATAAGAATACGCGAAAGTCATTTGTGTTATGAGCTTATTTGCGAAAATTACAATTATAATATTCTTTCTCTGTTCCAGTACATTCAAGGTGAACCAACAGGAAATAGGTAAAGCATTTAATCCACATTTCCCCTCGTTCATTTTCGGAGAATTTTCCGTTACAGAAGATACATTCAGCGTCTATGTTACCATGTTCTTTAATTGATGGTATGAAGTCCATTACAGATGATCCGTCAGAATGAAACGATTCATTGCTGCTGGTATTGGAGAGTCATCTCTAAGTATAGAAATTCTGTTTGATTTCTGAACAGTCTTCAAATGTTCTTTTCTTTTGAAGCCCTTGGTTCCTTCTTTTTGTCCTTTTAGTTTATCCTCTAAAGCTTCTTTAGATGATGAGTACATTATTATAGAAGTAGATCTAGTTTTCCTGCCTGTTGTTTATGTTCTGTATCCATTCCACAATGGATTCAAATTTTTTTAAATGTACTTTAGTTTTAAATGAGGCTCTATCGCTATTTATATAATTAATACTTATTGTCTGGCTATCAATATTACATGTATTTTTTAATTTTATTTTTGTTCAGTATATTTTATCGGTTCATATGGAATATTATACACTTACATCGGGTATTATGGAATACTAGGTATTCCTTAATATCCCACATACCCTCTTGGAAAATAAACCTTTAAACTGAAGGACAAAACATGATCAGCTAAGAAAAACGACCACAGTATTACAAACTACAATTATTTATGAGTACACTATGCTTAATTTCAATGTTCAAGTCACATGTACACTATTGAAGTAAAAATGTTTAAGAACTTGCCTGCAAAAACTTTTGAAAATCGCAAAACACACTTATTTCTGTAGCGAGTCGTACGTCAACAGTAAGCAATCAATTCTCACTGTAATACATCATGAGAGTCTTTCTTCTGCAGTTCAAGATTTCTTCTCGTATTAGCAGCTACAAACAGAGCCAAAATCTTCGGTGTGCCATATTATCCAACTATTCCATAATACCTGACTCTTATCTACTTTTAATAGCTTCAGAACCATCATGTATCACTTTTCTAGCAACCACATCTCCATTCGTTATATTTCTGCTTATATAAAAATTCTTATTTGCATAGATCACGGTTGCTCCACAAGGCGAGGTCGTCATATCAACTAACAGTCATAAAGTAGCCCAAGAGGATAGTTAAAAGGAAATGCGCCTGGGCAGTGGCGTAACGGAGAACATTTGGGCTCCCTGCAAAGTCAGGATTTGGGCCCTCGAGTTGGATTTTGCAAAGGGTTGGTTACTTGGCGGCAGTCAGGCTTTGGAACTCCTAGAACCTGCCCCCCCCCCCGTTACGAAAAAAAACGTTACGCCACTGCGCGCTTGGGAGTTCTCTACAACATTAATAAACAAAGTTAACTATCCGTGAATGATTAATTTCAACAGAACCGAAGCAAATACACAGTAGAGAGTCCCGAAAACTCAGTCTAATGTAGACCGAAGGGTGGCCGAGTTTGTGAAAATGCCTGGTTATCGAGAATGAGATTAAAAAAAGAATAAATACGAGTGTTTCCTCAGAAAATATTGTACTGTACTTGTATATGTTGGCTAGTCGCCCATCCTGTATAGTGGTTAGCGACGCTTACTGCTGTGCTGTAGGGCCTAGGTTCGAATCCCGGAGAAGGCATGGATGTTTGTAAATGTATAGTGCCTTTGGGGGCATGGGGATACTCTAAATAGCCGTCGAACCGCAAGTCCTCTAGTCAGGTTGGTGGAAGCGGAAGAGAGGTGGGAGGCCCCTGTCCACCCCCAGGGAGTTCTCCTCAAAGTTGGGGTGGAACCGAGCCAAAACGTACTGTCACCTGTGTAGTGCTCAAAGCTATGGTTAACGACAGGCATACATGCACGACCCTTTGCAAGTTAAACCCTTTGCACGAGATACGAGGCCCACGATGAATTTCGAGGGCCTCGATCTGACATCGTCAGACAGGTGGCATTAGAAACAACAACCACATACATTGCTTTTTTTTTTTTTTGAAAATACAAGAGAAAACAAACTGCCCAAGTATCCTTAAACAAAGGAAAAGTACGTACTTTATAAAAGTATACAGCATTTATTACGTGAAAATGAAAATTAATAAACAAATAGTACACAATACATGATCAGGCACACCTCAAAAAAGACTTTACGAAGGCATTAAGTTGTCTATAATAAAAATTAAGAAAAACAACTAACTGTTTTTTTTTAAGGAAATGCATAATGCCCTGTTGACTTTCGTACTTCACCTTTGAACGAGTCTTTTCGTAGGGTTTTTCCGATTTGTAAGGGGTGGGGCCGAATTATTCGGACTACCTTGTTGTCAGTGCCGAGTTATCCGGACTCTACTGTATCGGGAATGTTAAAAAACAACACTAACATCTAGGAATTTTTCAACGCGAAAGAGTGGTTTGAGTTCCTGTTTTTTAAAATGTTGCGAAAAAGGCTATAAAAAAACAAGTTAAATCGGCTACATTCCTTAAAAAAAATTTCTGACAATTTTAAATACATTTCGCATTCCTTCTAACCCGCGATTAAATTATTCTAAAAATTAATTTTGCATTTATTTTTTTAAAAACCAACATGTACAACGCATCATTATAAAACTTCGAATTACAGTCTCTCTCGATCCAATTTAAAATTTTGTTAAAACGCGAAAAGGACTTTAAAAAAAAAGAGAACTCCCTTAAACTTTACGTAACTCTTCTGTATCATGTTACGAATGCACTGCCACAGGGTAAGATCTCCCTCGAGAAATAAAACTTCTCTAACTCATTAAGGATTTTTTAACCCTAAGCCATTTAAAACAACGACGCGGGATCGATTCGACGGCTCGTTACTAGATTTCCAACTTGGGTTAATGTTTTGCTTTGTAGCGAATTTTTCTATTTGTTTAATTTTTTTTTACTAGACGTAGTAACTCGGAACTCCGCTAGAGTGAGTTCAGAATCAGACTCATGCACCCCAGGAAACAGGAAAAGGTCTAAGAGGGGAGGCTAGGTATGATTTTAATAAGCGCGAAGGCAAGGAACCGGAAGTTTAAATACGGTGAGTGTGTTACAGATATGGGTAAATATGGGATGGGCGGCTTTGTTTTTTAACGTTCGCGCCAATTTTGTTCTTTTGAATGTGTAAGTTGCATCAAACATCGTTAATTTTCCTTAATCAGTTAAGGGGTTGTCGCTTTTTTTGGCTTCGCCTTATTATTTATAATTAAAATGTTTTCTTTTCTTTGTTCTTATAAATTTTATGTTGGGTATTTTGTTGAGGGAAATACTCCACACAATTCCGCATCTTTTGAATATAGTTTTAAAGTAAATTTCCGAAAAAAAAGGTACTTGTGAAACAAAAATTCATAAGAACAGTTTATTATTGGAGGAAAAATCAAGTGTATAAATAACACATTTTTTTTAAAAAAAATTTCTGAAAATTACTTTTTAAAATACATCAATGTTATTTTTCTACATACACTTTCTTAATTATTTCTTTCTCCAATAATTATCCAATTGTCCGGCGAGCCATATTTGATGCTGTTCTCGATAATAACAGTTGGAGGTAAAGATATAATTTTGAAATATGTAAGATTTTTAATAGTGATGATATTATTACATCCATAAAACTATGTAGAATGAGATGGGTAGGACCCCATATAGTAAGAATGAGCCCAGAACGAACAGAGCATTGAAAATTTTTAATGCAACTTCCTCTTATAAAAGACCAAAGAGCTCAAAAGGAGATGGAAAGACAGTGTGAATGAGGACTTTACCATTCTAAAAGTGAAGAACCGGAGATCTATTGATGGGTGAGTGAGTGAATATTAACGTCACACTGTTCAGCTACACGAGGGCTTTTGGCGACGGACCTCGAAATTTTGAACTGTGGTCAAGTGACGAAGACGATACCTGAGCTGACACCCCCTCTCCTAACTACCACACCACATCAACGGGAGGACGTTTGGGCTCTCGACAGATTTAACGTGCATCGCCCCCTACTCGGCGGGTCTTCAGTGGTTCTGGGCTCGAGCCACGAATGCGTTACCTTGACCACTAGGTTACCGCGGCCACAATCTATTGCTAGGAGAAGAGCAGAATGGGAAAAACTTCTGAGGACGGCTCAGGCCTACAAAAGGTTGTCATGCCAATGCTGATGATGATTATCCAATTATTCCGATGTATTGATTTTTTTTCATTCCTGTGTGATCCAAAAACCAGACGTGTATAAAAGTAAATTGCGCACAGACTTTCCTTCCTAATTAATCTCTCCAATCCTAACACTTACAATGAAAGATCCAAACAAACGATATTCCTAAGGTGCTAATTATGAAGAGAGTGAGCGTTTATTCACGTCGCTTTCTAAAGAAACACTAGAGGTTTTGGCGACTGATCTCGCAATTTTGACTCATGGTCAAATGAAAAGGACGACACTTGAGTGGCACCCCTCCCCTCTCTGACTTTCCACACTTCGCTAAAGGGAGGACTTTAACGTGAATCAACCCCTGTGCATCAGGGACAACTTACTGGGCCTGGCCTCGGCCATAATAGAAGCCTCTTCTCGTTCTCAACAGCCTTAAAAAGATCATGATTCGAATAATTTCAACGGTCAAATGTTTTTTCCCCCGGCTGTATTCTCTGAAAATCTGGGAATTTCGGACATGTCTACTGGTTACATGTGATGACCGTGGTCCATGCATAGGCCTAGACCTACCCCCATAAACCATCATTAGTCATTCAATTAAAAAGCGGCATTCGGTCGAGCCGGTTTGTGCGATTGTAAGTTATGCATATTTATTTGTTTCCTGTTATTTTTTCTTCAAGTACTTGACAATCAATGCTATGTACTGTCTACTTTTAAGGGTCATAGATGGGCCAGTGGCGTAACGTACACCTCCGTAACTCCCACATTACGGGGGAAGGACTCTAGGGGGCCTAAAGTCTGACTGATGCCCAATACGAAATCTTTGTAAGATCCGGCTTGATCACAAGATCTCACTTTGAAGGGGCCCTAATATTCTCCTCTAATAAAGTGTCTACATTTGAGTAGAGTCCCAGGGCCTCAAGAAGTCTTAAGACGTCCCTGTCTACGTCGGGAGTTTTCAATCGCACTACTGCTCGAATTCATGACACGCTGTCCACGAGTGCGTGACCATGACTACTAGGCTACCCAGACCATGCTAAGTATGGAATGCAGGGAGAATGTTCGAGTGTTGCCAGTATGTAGTTTATCAAAACATTTCTTATGTTATACCAACAGTATGAGGTCTTGCATTTCCCTGGAGAAATAAATGCGGATCGCAATGAAACGATCGCAATGAAACGTCCTTCGTTACAAATGTGCCACTCTAACTGTTCAGTGTTGTGCAAATAATTCTAGTGACATCCAGTGGCGGAACGTACACCCCTGCATTGCGGGGGGGGGGACAGGGCTCTAGGAGGCCCAAAAGCCGGACTGCCGTCAAGTACCTACCCATTGTAAAATCCAACTTGAGGGGCCCAAATGTTCTGCATTACGACACACACCCCAAAATAAAGAGTGAATATTTGTCATGAGGGTGCTAATGTGTATTGAGTTTAGGTATAAACATAGTGAAAGAGAGAGTGGATGGAGAACGCTCGAATAAAATTCTTCTTCTGAGTTTCTGCCTTCTAACTTTTCGTGTGAATTATTACTGAAAATAATGAGTTTTTAACTAGCGAAGAAACAGTATCCTTTTAAAAATGTTTACAGTAGTATATTACATTAATTGTACATAAGTAGTGACGTACGTGATTTAATATAATTCGAACTTACGCACATGAATTTCGCTAAGCTCTCTAGCAAGAACTTATCTGGCAAATAACCGATTTTGAACTACATTATACTTAATTGTTTTTTACATGAAGCGATATGGCACACGAAACGAATTAAAGATGGATTGAAATTTCAAATACAGTGAAAATCGTTAAACACGAAAACACTTAAGACGAAATATTGTTTCACACGAAACAATACACTGGTCCCGACAAACAACTAAGTAGTTTAATGCATTTTTTTCTCTTAACACGAAAAGATTTTTTATCTAAGAATGAACAAAATACGGAAAAGACCAGCCACGCATTTAAGAGGAGTGTGAAATGAAAGAGAGGAGGTTTCACATGTGTGTGTTTCGTAGAAAGGAGGCTAATTTGTGGCTCTGAAATACCCTCGGAATAGTCTGTGAGACGAGCCAATTTATCTAAGCTATTTTCACCCTCTACTCCTATAAACGCCACACAAAAACATCTCATCTGTCATGAGTTGGCTTTGAAATTAAGTGACAAGTACATCGCAGTGTGAGAAAAAATCAGCGAGTTTGGTTCTCGTCTTTTTTTTCTATTTTAGAAGAATTTTTTTGGAAACACATAAAGCTCAGGAGAAAACAAACTGCTATTTCTCTTAAAATGAAGATGTAGCTGCTTAAGGCTGTTGGTTAAAGACAGCAGACAAAAACGGAAATCTGTAAAGATTTTGGTATTGCTAACTCTACTTTTTCCACAATAATTAAAAAAAGAGAGCAAATTACGTAAATGTTTGAACGATTTTTTTAATACATGCATATACACAAAACAATGTAAATAAAATGTACTCTAATAAACTTAATTTTGCTTAATATTTTTTGTTTTTGTTATGTCTTATAACAGGAAAAAATATTTCAATCTCTTCAATTTCGTATTAAGCGATTTTCATTGAATATCATTTTGTAACGGGTCTATCCACGAACCTTTAACTAATCATCTTGGGGTAAATTTATTTCTTTTTAACTGTAAGTTCTATTGAAAGCTTCCTCCCGAAGAAGACTTGAGATATGCAAATGAGTCGTTATATTTAAGCGTGGAAATTTAGGTACACGAAGCTAGTCAATTAGTAGTTTTTGTATGGTCAGTTATTGCTAATTGGCTAGTAAGTTGTAAGATTGAGTTTAATGATAACGACCGTACAACAAATAAGAGAATGACGGTGAATAATACCGTAGAAGTCCAAAGTGTTCCAAGATTAAGTGAAGCAGACTATGTGAAGAAGCTACTTCTCTAATGTTTTTAATGTGTTGAGGTCTACCCAGTGGCGTAGGTGTGGCCATTATGTATTAATATTGTAGGTTTTCTTTTCTTTTTATCGACATTGGTCCTCTTTTAAAATATGACAGATAACTATTTTTACTACAAAAACACAAGTAACACAACATTGTTTAGTCGAATGCTTGTACAATTATGAGCGACTGTTAAACAATGAAACGTGAACGTATTCAATACAGTGAGCAGAGAACATACGTGAACCGATGAATCTTAAGCCGATACAATTCTTCGCAACCGATTCTCGCACCATCGCGGGACATGATATCAATTCGAGGGCCCAATTCCGTGGAAGTGCGGAATGTGGCGTGATGTCTCAAAAGCCAATTCCGTACTATCGCGGGAAGAGCTCATCATCAACTTTTATGAAGAAAAATTTATTTCTACAGCTGACATCGCAGTGATGGATTTTTCCCCTACAGAGGTAATGCACGTGTTAAGCGGCATCGTTCGCTTCCAAAGACGGTACATGTGTAGTCTACAGATTTATCGAATCATTTGCTTAAGTAAAAAAAGGGCCGTGGGTAGCCAGTGGTTAAAGCATCGGACGCCAAACCGGAAAGCCTGGGTTCGATGCCCGATGCTACCAAATACCCTCCGAGTATACTCGGAGAACGTGCTCGTTAAATCAGTGGGTCCGAAAGTATTGTGGGCGGTCGTAGTAGAAACCACGGGTGCAGGGGTTTGAAGAATATTTCCCTCCTCTCCAGTTCCATGCCTAAATTGTGGAGGTGGAGACAGGTGGGGTCGCCATCTATCGGGTATGAACCGAGCCAAATCGTACTCTCACCTGCATGGTGCTCAAAGCTAAAAGCTAACGACAGGCATATAGCTAGCCCCTTACCACGATGAATTTCGTGGGCCTCAATCTGACACCGTCAGACAGGTGGCATTAGAAACAACAACAACAAAAATCGCATCAATTGTCAAAAGCCACTTTTCTAGTCTAGCTGGCGATGATGTTCCATAAATATGTTTCTTTTAATAAGCACATCTTAGGTCTTAGGGAAGGCGGTCACCCCAAAATGTCTTGGAGGTCCACCGGTCGATCGCGATCGACTTAATTGCAATTCCTGATATATTAAGTATCCTTCTAGCCGTGTGATTGCTCTTATGATTAGTAGTGTTGTGCATTTCCTACCCAGAGTTGTTTGATTTAAGTTAGTGAGAGAGAAATAATAAATTGGAATTTGAATTCATTATATGGCTGATCATTACCTCAAACATCAACAACCTCTAAGAGGTTGTCACAATTTGAAGTATATTAGATTTTCTTTCTTTCTTTTTTCAGCCATTATAGAGCATTACATTTTGAGCAAAAATATTTTTCAAATAATGTAGAATAATTACAAATAAGTAGAGTTATAGAATATGATGCATTTGGGAATTTTTGATATTGATTTAAAGACATTTTTGTTACTAATAATTCTTTTCTGGAATAGTCCAGGAAATGAGAATCCAGCATTATTCAAATATGTATTTGTTTGCATTTTATTATTTCTGCTGCATTTTTGTATATGTTTGCATTTTAATTGCTTTTCCTTTATTTTTTGTTAATATTTATGTTTATTATAGTATAAATAACTTGTTTAAAACTAAAGTATTCAAAGTTTCATAGATCTAGAGTGAAATAAAACTAATAAATTTGGAATGCGAATGTCACTTCAATTTAAAATAAATAGCTTGCATGAAATTCTCATCAACAACACAACAACCGGGGGGAAAAAAGAGTTCAATGAAATTCAAGGTCATTTTTAAAAAGTTTTTGCAAAAGCATACAAGACGTTGCGCCCTTCTAAGTAAAATCAATGAATTTCAAAACACGATATTGATGAACGGTTCGCTGAGCGCATAGATACCCTCCAACAAAAACAAACTTTTCTTATTAAATATTCGAAAAATAGAATTTTAAAGAGAACTGAAATCTTTTTACAAAACACAAAGCTCAGTTTATCTCGTAAAATTTCTGAACTTAACGAATTTTTAAAATTTGTTCTAATAAAAAGTCCTGTTTATACGATTTAATATACAATCACGAAATTTTATTTCAATTATATTTGTTGTTGCTGTGTTTGTACTATAAAATTCAATTTTTTTTTCAAGGCTCTCTGAACTAACAATTCCTAGATTGAACCTAAAGACAAATTATATTGAATGCTCAGTATTGGTGGGAACGTCCATTTTTCATTAAGAGTTCATCTTTATTTTTATGTTCTTGAATATACGAAGGTTGTGGAATAAGCCAGGCAACTATTTTTTTTCTTGTAGATATGTGAACAGATCACAAACGTATATGAGTCGTGTGGAAGATCTGCAGGCATACTGTGTATGCAGAACAACAGATGGCTCTGTGATAGCTGGTAGTAGCGCAGCGAGGGCTGTGAAATCAGTCAGTTAGTTAGTGTCATGTGAGATGGAAGTAACCTGTGTTGAGCAGCGCGCTTACATCAAAATAGCCGTTCTCCAAAGGAGAAATGAGATGGAATGTCACAGTGAATTTGTAGAAGCCCTTGGGAATAATGCCCTATCATACCGTACAGTAGCACGGTGGGTAGGAAAGTTTCAGCAAGGACGTGTGCCAACCAGTGATGAGCAACGTTCGGGACGACCGCTCAGTGTGCGGACTGACGTGGCACGTACCGTCATCGAGCAGCTCATGGGTGAAGACAGACGGAGAAACGCACAACAAACGCATCGTCATGTCAACTTTATGTGTACTGTGTTGTCATTCTTTTGCACCGTGAAGGCCATATTGCCCTGTATACTGCCGTAATAAATTAGTGTGTTATGATATTTCAGTGCTATTCATTGTCCACACATGTAGTTAACACCTTGTCCTTTTGTCTGTATATATATATTTTTCCAACCGGGCTGGTATCTTCAAGAAAAAAAATAGTTGTCATGACTTTTGCCTCAACCCTCGTATTATTTTTATTCTACATTGCACTTCTTCCTGTTCTCATTGTAGCTGCGGTAGCCTAGTAGTTATGATCACAAACTCGTGACACAGTGTCGTGAACCCTAGTGCCACTGAAGACCCTTCGTGTAGAGGAGCTGATGCACGTTAAATTTATTGAGGTTCAGAGTCATTTTGTTTGCTTGGTGTGGTAATTTGGAGAGAGGGTGTACGTTTGTGCTGTCACGTGTATCGGTGTCTGAGGGTTAGAATAAAGATCAGCCATAATCAGAACAATTCTAACTTATTATTCTTTCACTTAATTTTAACTACCCCGGGTATGAAATGCACACTTCTACTAAGTATAGGAGCAAAAGCACGATAGAAAAGATACTTAATATTTAATTATAATTCAGTTAACTTACTCTTTTAATGCTGTGGTTATCTAATGTCTAAACTGCCGTGGCTCCATTCTCAGTTATTCGACTTCTGGTCGCTATTAATCTAATACAACTTATTGACTAAATCGTCAATTAGCAATCCTTAATTATTCAATAATTAATCGTCGAGAAACTCTCGACTATTTCTCAACAGATTTCCGCTAATCACTAACTTCTAACTCCTAACCATTCACTCCACGTACCAAAAAGTTAATGCTTAAATATCATCCTTCATTTACATAAACCGTGTCTTCTTCTCCGGGAGGAAGTTTTCAATTGTCCTACATTTAAAAGAAATAGATTTCCCCAAGAGGATTAGTAAGGGGCTCGCGTATAGACCCGTTACAATTCTAGCATAAAAAATAAAGGATTTAGAGAAAAACATCCTACAGATGTCGCATAAATCGCTTTCCAGTAGAGAAATCGGTTAAACTGACACCTGATTGGAAGAGTATATCTATTACTATACATCATTCCAATCTTAGTCTTGAAGACTTTAGAGATTCTTTTTTGCATTCTGAATATTTAAAGCAATTATAAACAAACTTTTTTGAAAAGTGCCATGAGTGCCATAGTTACGGAGTGACACAGGTGTGGCGGTCTCCACCACAGGAGCGATTTCCTGATAATGAACTAATGACTTCTTAATGGTCGTGTAGTTTCGAGTGGGAAAATATCCAAGACAGGACATTCCAACGCTTTTGTTCTGAGGCAAAACAACCTTTGACCTCCCTTCATACAGCTGACAGAGAAGCGATCGGCTAAGTTCCCCCAACCAATCTCCGGCTTCAAAGTCCACCGCACGAGAAGTGACAAGGGCCATTGGCTGAATAGTTATCCCGGCTACGTCCCAAACAGAAGTGATTCTGCTTCACGTTTTGGGGGGATATATCTCACCTTTAAAGACACAAAAAGGGGAAACCCATAGACATTCTGCTTCACGACGCCACAAGATACTCCCTCAGATTCGCATAGACTCTCTCAAAACGAATATCGAACCTTACAAGCCTCCAGCATAACGAGCATCATTTCGTCCTAACGCAACCTTCATATCAGTGATCTGGCCTTACCAGCACCTCATCAGTGGTACGTCGACCCACAGGTATGTCATGAGTTCGGTCTAGTACCATCGAAAACCCGCCGTGTAGAGGGGGTTGATGCTTGTTAATCTGTCGAGGCTTAAAATCCTCTCATTGGCGTGGTGTGGAATTTAGGAGAGAGGATAAAAGCTCAGGTGTCATCCTCGTCACTCAACCATGGCTCAAAATTTCGAGGTCCGTCACCAACGACCTTCGTGTTGCCTTATAGTTCGGCGTTCATAAACACTTGCCTGCGAAAGTTACCACGCACACATTTGTTGGAATATTTCAAATTCAAAAATTTCAAAATCAAATTCAAACATCCGAGTATGCTAGTCCCATAGTACTTGTGAAGAAAAATGGAGATTCTAGACTTTGTGTTGACTACCGTCAACTGAATCGCAAAACTTATAATAAGAAAAGGAAAAAGGCTCCCGAGTACCAAGTTGGTGATTTGGTAGCGGTCCAACGTACACACAATTTTGGTAGATGCCTTAAACTTAGACCCACATATTTCGGACCATATCAAATTACTGAAGTCAAACCTAGAGACAGATATACAGTTGAGAAAGTAGGGGATCACGCTGGGTCAAATGTAACTGCTACTTCCGCTGATTTAATGAAGTATTTTTCTCAGGGATAGAATAGCAATTACAAATGTATACATTTAATTTTAGTAACTATAGAGTATACCCTTCACTTTATATGTCTTATGCATGTTGTGTACTTTTTCTTATATTTTGTAATGTAATAATACGATAGGTAATCATGAGAGCCTTCTCAAGCGTCGCTGAGGTCATCGACAGTCAGGATTGGCCGAGTTTGTAGGATTTAAAGTATTAGGGATATAAAATATCCGATCAGTGAGGTTACAACCTCACCAATAGATGGCGCTACCAGCGAATATATGCGTCACCCCCTCGGAATGGGGGGGGGGTAGAGAGAAACGAGAGCGATGTAGAAGGAGACAGACTCCGGTTTACAGACGCGAGGTCACGTTTTGGTCAGCGTGGTGGTCGATAGGCTTAGCGGGTCACGTTTTTCGGTCAACGTGGTAGTGGATAGGCTTAGCGACAATTTAGTGTATGCTCCTTGAAATAGTTCATGTTGTAAACCAGTATTTAATCGGAAATCAATCTAATGCTTAAATTAAACAGTAATTTTATCCTAACCAATTTGTTTCTTTGAATATCAAGATCCTGGACATAGTGACTCACCCCTAGACACCAAAAGAAAAGCCACTTGTATAAGTAAAATACATCCCTACATGTATTATACCCATTAGTAATACTACGAAATTTTATAGAACTTTTGTGAAATCTTGGTGTTAAAAAAATTCGTGGGTATTTAATATTTTTGAGATGGAATATTCAATCTTTTGTTTAAAGCCAAAAGACGATTATCATCTTCTCAATTGCTATGAATCGACTTTTGAAATGCATTATTCTTTAAAATATGATCACTTAATAATTTGCTATAAAAATATTTACATATTATGGCATAATTAGCAGAGACTTTATCAACATAAGTAATCACGAAATCCTTTTGAATATTATCTATTGATACTTTAAGGTCTTTATACATTATTTTATTTTTTCAACGTTGAAAGGCTATTTTCCAATTTTTATTGATACAAGAGATCTAAATTGATTGAAAGCCTCTACCGGCATTCCGTATTTAATAGCCATTTTTAGGTAGAAAGTATCCAAATCTTTTGAGATTTGTTTTATAACGATGGATTTATTTTTTGTGATCATTAGCCTAAAGCTAGTACCTTTTTTCATAAAATTTCTCAATAAATCATCTTTCACTATGCCAAGGTCTCCTACGACAACTTGCTGATGATAATCATCGATATAATTACGATATAAATAGCATTTACATGCCTCCGGACATAGGAGCTCCGAAATTTGATTATAATTACTCTCTCCTTCCATATATATATAGGAAAGTGTGAACTAATAGTAGTAATTGAAAAAAAAAGATCATGATTTGTCAGCATCGTTGTAAACAATGCACACCGGTTTGGCTAGTTTGACTGAAAAACCGACTTTCGACGCCAACTTTTGTCATTGTTTTAACAATTACACTGTTGTAACAATGGAGACAAATCTAAATTGGCGTCGAAAACCAATAATTAATTTAATTAATTAACTGATAATTAATGAATCAATATGTGAAAAAACTGTATTAACATCATTTGTCATCCACTACAAATTTTAAAAAATTAATTTGAACTTGATTGGATGAATAGAAAGTATTTCATTAACGATTGAAAATTTGAACAATATATATATATATATATATATTAATTATATCCGATACTGTTATTGTCCATAGCAGCGAATATGTTTCACGTGGTAAGTCTTCTAATAGTTTAACTTTGATTTTAAATATTTTTGTAATTATTACAGGATATAACATTATAGTATTACATTAATAGATTATGGTTTTATCTATAATATATAGTTAAACTTCTCTAGAAGTTTATTGCTTTCCCTATGGCCCAGAATATTGGCAAATTCAGGTGAAGGTTGGCTGGCCGGAAAAACATTGTTTAAACCTGCATTCCTAGTTCCTAAGGCTAGGAGTTTGCTTTAGTATTTCTGTGGCTAAATCTATTCTATCATGACTATAGTTATCTTAGGTATATAAATATTTTTTGTATATTTTTGTAATATATATATATATATATATATATATAGAAATATATATAGGGAGAGAGAGTGAGCTAATAGTAGGAATTGAAAATTGCTAAAATTTTCAGCTGCATAAACGTACTATCAGCTGCTAGGGCGTATAGATCGAATGAACAGCGACCTACTCCCAGCAAATGTTAGGAAATCCCAAGATTATTCTTGATCTCCCCGTTTTCGTGTCGAATAAAAATATCTCCTCAAATACTTCACCTGAGGGGGAGACTTAGGGAAATACGCTGGTCTGGGGAAAGATGCCACTCAGCGCTATTTTTAAAACGAGCCGTTTGATGGTATCGTCAGCTGTCAGAATACATCGAGACAAACATAACCCGGGAGGGAAAAAAAGTAATATTTTTTTTTTTTGGCGTTGCTCTTTTTTGGCTACAAAAAAAAAGAAAAAGAAAAAAGGAGACTGTGAATTAACACCGATACGCTAGGAGGACAGTTAAATGTTTTAAAATAATATCATAATTACTAGTAAATGTATGTATTTCTGATTACTTAAAGAATATGTTGAGCACTTGAACACTCATTTGCATGCATTTGGATTTAAAATGATAATAGAGTACTGTAATACTCCCATGTTGTGAAATACTTAGTAATGCAGCCTTTGATGGTTACAGGAACAAGATATGTTTAATGTTCATGAAGTTCCACAACACAAGGAGACACACACACAAGCAAAAATACATAATGTAGGAACTAGACATAAAAGGAGGGAAAGGCTTTCCCTGACTCCACGTGTATCCATGGCTCGGAGACCAACCGGCGGAAAAAAGAACTCTGGAAAAAAACGTTCTCCTTTCCCCCAAGAACAAGTAGCGCCACCTGGCTGTCGTTATTTTGTCAAGGGAAGGCAGAGTTTAAATGTAACCGTTACAGTACTATAAATCCTCTGGATAAAAGATTACAGCTAAGAATGGTTATTATTCTACAAAATAAATAATACTTAAAACATGACGTCATCAGAGTTTATATTTATAAGTTCGAATAAAATATTAATTTTTTGTTTTGTTTCAGATAAGTAAAATGAATTTTTTGCTGTGTATTTTATGAATCAAAACAAAGCTTTAAGAAGTCTTTTCGTGTTTGTTAAAACCATAGTCTTTTATTGGGATAAATTTGTGACATCATAGTCACATAATAAATACAATCACGTGTTTCCAGCCGATCAGTTCACGTAACGTCATCATTAGATGATAAATGCAATAGCGTGTTTCCAGCAATGCACTTCGCTGTTGCCAACTTTTGCTGTTTACGGAAACTTCCTTACAAAAAGTAGGTATTTGTTAACGATAATAATTCACAAAGGTGAACATATTACACTTGATATAAAAATACATTTATAATATAATTTTTTTTATTTTGAAAAATTCTTTGTAGAAAATATTGGAACGTCTTTTCCCAATTATGTAATGTGAAATTTCATCTAAATTTTACAAGTAGAACAATTAGTACAAGACTAATCGTAGCTTGGAATTCAATGGAGATCACGTGATCGCATTTATCATGTAATCGCCATGAGTTTAATCCATTGCTAATTATTCCTTTACACAAAAAGCCCTTTTGTTGTAACAATTTTAAGTTTAGTTTTGTTTTAGTTTAGTTAAGTTTAGTTTTGTTAAAACCCTTTTGTTTTAGTTTCAACAATTTTAAGGCTGAATTAATTTTTTTTTCGTTTTTTTCCCTTCATTTTATTTATTTATAACCATCTCCAAATTTTCACTGATATTTTTAAATAGTACCATTTATTTAAATATTATCTTAAAAAAATATTGTAAAGAAATCTAATACAGTTAAAAATAGCCAAATTTTTTTTTCAGGATATTTTTTTAAAAACGTCATATTTTATTACTGCATTTATTTTCTTTTTAGAATTAAGTCTAACAAATTTTTTTTGAAAACTCCGTGTGACAATTCATTTGATTCTTACATTACACAAAAAGGTTTAATATAATAATAAACCTTGGTAATAATAAACCGTGGGTAGCCTAGTGGTTAGAGCATCGGACGCCAGACCGGAAGGCCTGGGTTCGATGCCCGATGCCACCAAATATTCACCGAGTACGCACGGAGTACGTGCTCGTTAAATATGTTGGTCTGAATGGTGTCACCATCTATCGTGAGCAAAATCGAACTGTCACCTTCATGGGCTCAAAGCTTAGGCTAACGACAGGCGTATCTCTAGCCCGTGTCCATGATGAATTTCTTGGGCCTCGATCTGACTACGTCAGACAGGTGGCATAAGCAACAACAACAAAAGAAGTTATGGATAAATTAAGGATCCTAAAAACCAGAGGAAGCTTAAATTATGAAGCAGGAAACCAAGAACAAAAAACCAATGTATGCAGAAAAGTTAATTGACCCAAATCGAAAAAACTATTATATATTCTAAAACTGCTCTGACTTAGGGATGCGAAGTAGGATTAAACTTGCTTTATAAATATATATTCAGTCGGACCTTCCTTTTATGAATCTTTATTTTACCAAATTTTCCCTGAAACCAAGCATTTCAAGTATATTGAAAATGAATAAACGAAATTTAACAAATTTTCCGCATAACGAACTTTTTGGGGGGATTTAGCTACTTCGTTAAATAAAGGTCCGACTGAAAAAAAAATCAATAATCACATAATAAATTGCCGTGAGTCTAATAAAGGATAGCAATAAATATAAATATAACAAGATAATATAGGTGCGAAATAAGATAGCCCCAGTAGTATAACAACAAACTCATAGTCTTAGGAACTTAGATTGCAGAGCTAAACATAGTTTTAAAGGCAACCAACCTTCTCCTATACATATACCACCTAGTTGAATAGAAAAGAAAATAATTCAAGAATAAGATTCAAAAAAAAAAAAAAGCCAACTTCATAATACTAGAAGTCACTAAATGTATTATATATGTATTGCTTAAAAATGTTGATAAGTTGTAAGCAAATTTTAATATTTGTGTTAAAATATTTCCAATACACAATTTGACCTTATATATACTCACTAGTAAAGCATCCTCAAAAAAGAAAATAAATAAATTGGGGAGTTGAATGTGTGTGGTGTAAAAAAAAATCTCTTCCTAATACTTATTTCAGTCCATTATACTCTAACACTTAAAAAAAGTTATGTTGTAGCGGTATCATCTGTATAAGCCAGTAACAACCTCCGTACTAAAGTGATCATTTTGGTATAGTAGTTAAGTTACTTGGTTTCGGATCCTAAAGTCCCGGGTTTTGTCCTACCGGATAACCACGCTACTTCATTGTGACTCTGGCCAAACTCAGAAAAGGGTAACCTTCTGATCTGTCCGTGGCGCCATCTGCCCGCAAAAAGAGCAGCCAAAAACTCATCAGATTTGATGCAGCTAACTCACAAGATTCACTTGGCGCAGCAAAAACAAACTCGCCAGACTCCCTTGGCACAGCAAAACAAACTCGTCAGACTCACTTGATGCAGTAAAACAAACTTGTCAGACTCACTTGATGCAACTCCTCCAATTACAGCAACAACTGCTCATGTAACACGCTCGCCATAACGACTATATCGTTCGTTCGCCTATCCGAAATTTTACATAGTAGTATTGTTCAATTCATGATAGCATTCGACGGAGCATTTCAACAGGACTTGGCTTTTTGTCACAGTTCGATATCAGTCCATACTTTTGTGTAGGAAAGGAAAATACAAGTGCTTGTTTGGCCCGATAATTCACCAGAACTAAATTATTTTGAAAACGTATGGCGTATTCTCAAGAATCGTTTAGTTAAGACGAATTGCACGACAACAGAACAGAGGATAAAAATTGCTGTACAAGTGTAGTTCCTCGATGGTAAAATTAAGAACATGTTGAGAAGCACTAATGGAGTTAATGCCAAACAGTGTTCAAGAGGACATTTCTGCTAAAAGAGGACATACTTCGTACTAATATAGAGATTTTTCAGTCTACTTAAGGTATGTATTGATTAAAAGCAAAGGTTTTAGAAAAAATCGTTTTTTCCCGTTTGTCCCAATCAATTCAAACAGTATAGTATTTTTTTCAAAAAACTATCTTATTCCGCGTTTTACCCCAATAATTACTTTGAGAAAAAAATAGTTGAAAATTAAAGAAAAATTGAAAAATTAAACACAACAAATCTAAACAGCATCTAAATTAATTTTTTAAAAATAAATTAAGTTTTAACTGTCTAAATCCGTGATCCCCAACCTCCGGCCACGGATCAGTTCCGATCTGTGGATCAAATTGAACCTGGTCATCCAGGGAAGATAAAATTATTTCATTTTTATTTACTGTGGAGTTTGAGCGCTGCTTCCCAACCACAAAAACCCCCACAAGTTAGCAAGGAATGGGTCCACGATCCATTTGTCAACAAATCAGGCGAAACTAGCATATTTGTGCTAGAGGATCAAATACTGGAGATTGCAAATGACGGTGGCCTTAAAACTACGTTTGAGACAACAATTCTGCCGGTGTTCTGGAATAAAGTCATGGCGGAATATCCTGAGATTGCCATCACAGCACTAAAATCCTTGTTGGCATTTCCGATAACCTATCTGTGTGAAGCGAGGTTTTCTGCACTGACAGCAACCAAAACAAAACAACGGAATAAACTAGACATAAACAACACACTTCGGGTGTCATTGTCTCCTATGACTCTTAGATGACAGATTTTATGGATGCGAAAATCCTAGTCACGCTTGTCCTAATCACGCGGCATGTAAAAATCCTTTAAGTGTCAATTTGGCTCTGGTACTATCGGCAAAATTAAATCACGGCAATATTTAGCATCTGTCGAGAGCTAGAATTAAAAAGGCAATTCAAGCGTCCAAATTTGGTAGCGAGGCCGTCACTAGATGGTACCATCATAAAATGGCTCTCACATTCGGGGATTTATCGTGACTGCAAAGGCTAAGTTGCTAAAATGCAGCTCCATTGAGGGGGAAAATTACTTCTGGATGGAACCGTCTTGTTGCAAAGAAACAAGCCCAGATTTAGCGTTCTAGTAAGCTAAAATGTCAGACTTTGTATTCATTTTTGGTCTAACTGTATTGTATCTTGAAGGCATGTTTAAATACAATTAAATTAATTATTAAATAAAAACAGTCTAAACTATAAGTAATCAACATCAGTCCCCTTCAGAGAACTTCCACGGCGATAAAAAAAAGGTTGAGAAACGCTAGTCTAAATGAAAGAAAATTTATTTCCTGTCGCTGGAAAATGATATTTATAAAGGATAAAAACAATACAGAAACATTCCAATAATCGAAGCCGGCATTGCTTTGTGAAACTTTTAATCATCTCCCCATACAACTTCAAAAAATGAAACATTATTTCATCTGTATAATGAGGTACTGAATACTGACATCAAGACGGGCGAGGAAAGAATGTATTCATGTTGCAACAGCTTTATATCATTAACATCGAAAGTATCAAATGTATCTTAATCGTAAAGAACGTAAAAATGTAAATAACTGTTAATTATTAAAGCTTAATTATATAGCTGACAGGCATGATCATTATTTTGAAGACTCTTTGTCTGATAACTATTTTACAGTTAAAAGATTCTCAGAACAAGATACATGTATCAATAAAAATAAGTAATTAATTAATTAAAATGATGTATATCAGTAGTTTTAATCGTAATTGAATACATAGCATAATCTAATGTACAAATGGACATGTGACTGCATCCATTTAATTGTATAATAGTATAATAATTTATTAAGTACTAGCGTTACCCACCCGCGTTTTTCTGATTATTCCAAGACAATGTAAAACTATATATATGAATATATTAAAATTATTGATACCTAAGTTTTTTATCACAAAACTTTCGATTGTATTCAAAAACATTCTTTTACGTCTTGATTTAAAAAGAACAGAATTAGAATTTCTAAGACGGAGGAATATTTATCTTTTACGCTTTAGTAGCTCCACCCCTCGGAATCGATTTCCACAAAACCCGCTCTTAGCAAATTTCTACTCATCAACAACAACAAAAAAAAACAAGCTTGCCAAATTTCAAATTTGTTGACCAAAAACTGGAATTTTTATCTATACCCCTTTGGGAACTGATTTTTTCAAAACTCGTTCTGAAACGTTGCCCAATCAAAAGATGTTTCCAAATGCAGTAATCGTTTTCTAAATATGTGCGAGAACGGTTTTCCACTATTGGCTGGCTTTGGCGAGAGAGAGGGAGAGAGAGAGGTCGCACATACGCAAACAAACTTTTCTTGCATGGAGGCTTAAAAAAATTAACTAAAAAAAGTTAAAAATTTTCTTTTGGCGTGCATATGCCAAAGGCCGATTTGAAACATCTCAGCGAAGAGCTCCCGCTAAAATTTTGGAAAGATTCGACCAACGGTGTGGATTTGTATGCTACTAAACTAAACTCAGTGGCGCAGTAGCCCTTGCTGGCGAAGGCCTTCTGTGCCCATCCCAATATTCGCGATTTGGGCGCTTAAGTATATGAGCAGATGTTCCGGTAAGATGTTCAGTCTGACGCGAAACCCCCAGTGTTTATTTCCCAAGCAAGTTTGGTACTCATTTATCGACCCACTGAAGGGATGAAAAGCTGAGTTGAAATTACCCAGCCTGGGGTTTCAGCCCCGGACCTGTGGCGTGGAAACCCGATACACTACCTCTCGGTTACTGGGCTTATGGATTTGTATAAATCCCAAACAAATATACATGTTGTGGTACAAGTTGACTAATATGAAAGGGCTTTAACTCTCAAATGATGTCTTCGAGATACAGCCATAAGGGTTCAAACTTCAGTACAAATCTAAACACGTCACATGAAGTTTCTAAATCTTTAATCTAACTCACTAATTCTTCATTCAAATAATATATTCAGTTCATCTAGATTCTCTAATTATGAATACGATCACAATTTGATTTGATTTTAATTTACGTCGTGAATGAAAGAGGATACATTAGCGTCGAAATATAAAGCAACACGAGGGCTATTAGTGAGTGAGTGAGTGAATATTAACGTCCCACTGTTCAGCTACACGAGGGCTTTTGGGGACGGTCCGCGTAATTTTGAACCATGGTCAAGTGACGCGGACGGCACCTGAGCTGGCACCCCCCTCTCCTAACTACCACAGCACACCAACGGGAGGACGTTTGAGCTCACGACAGATTTAACGTGCATCGCTCCCCCACACGGCGGGTCTTCAGTGGTACTGGGATCGAACTCATGAAACGCTAGCCACGATCCGATGCCTAGACCACTTGGCTACCGCGGCCACACGAGGACTATTAGAGACAGAACGTAAGACGACAGGTGTAATTTTGAACCTCAGTCACGTGGCAAAAATGACATCTGAGCTGACACTTTTCCCTCTCTCCAACGGGAGGACTTTCGAGCCTCAACAGATTTAACGTGCATCAATTCCTCTGCACTGCGGGTCTTCAGTGACACTAAAGCTCGAACTCATGACTCATTGGCCACGAGTTCGTGATCATAACCCCAAGGCTACCAAGGTCACTTAATTAACGTTGTAATATGAAGCAAAGTGAAGGCTATTGACAATAATGTCCAAGGGAACCGAGCTCACCCGAAAGGGGCTTAGAGCTACAAACCGGTCACCCTGGAAACAAGTCCAGTCTTCGTTGAACGAAATCTTAGTTTACATTTTCCCCACAACAAGTTTAGTTAATACAAATTAAAGGTAAATTAGCGAGATACTTGTGTTATTGCATATAAATGTACAAAACAAGTAATAATAATAATAAAAAACTGAAAGAGTAAGAGGAGGAAAAATAATACACACAATTACTTGGGTATAGTTGCAAATACAACAAAAGTAATAAAAATATTCAATACAAAGGCACTAGTATAGACTCAAAAGAAAAGAGAGCTAAGAAATATTTTTTAAAAAAAATTAAAGGAAGAAAGTAGTAAGAAAAAGTTTTTGGATAAATTGCGAATATCTTTTGCTATTTTAAAAGAAGAAATTAACCTTATATGAATACTTGCGCTTCCACGGCACAGGTCCGAGGTTCAAATCCCGGGCTGGGCAAGATCGACTCAGACTTTCATCCCTTCAGTGGGTCGATATATGAGTACCAAGCTTGCTTGGGAACTGAACATTAGGATATTACGTCAGACTTACCATTTGACCGAAACATCTGCACACGCACCCCAGTGCCTAAGGTCACTTAAACTGAGATAGGCACATTAGGCCTTGGTCCTCATGGGCTGTTGCTCCTCTGAATTCAGTTTATAATACTTGCACTATTAACTAAAGAGCTAAAGTATGGAATTGCCTTAAATTGTGTGAGAAATATAAATAGGGTTTACAGATTGAAAAGTCGCTCTACTCCTGAGTCTCGTGAATCTATTCCACCATAGAGCAACCACTTATGACCACATAAGAGTAACGATCCAATCTCATACAAGGAATTTTATTTTCTAACAATTTTGAACCGCAATCAAAGGACAAGGACGACACCTGAGAGCTGGCACCTTACTCCTCAAACTTTCATGCCACACCAAAGGGATGGCTTTGAACCCGGTTAGATTTAACTTGCGTCGGTCTCTCTACATGGAGAGTCTACCGTGGCACTAGGCTTCGAACCGGCGACTCGACAATGCGATCGCAACCATGACCGTGAAACAAATAAGATCACAAAGGATTGGGATTAGTGTACACAATTTAATTTGCTATCTCATAGTACATTTGAATTCTCTATATATTTATGCTACAGTTTACCATAAATAAAACGAGGGGAGGATGTAATGTTAGGCTTAGGGATGGCAATATCGGACCAAAAGTTCAATACCGGTATTAGGTATTTTTCAGTTCTTAATACCGGGATACCGGTTTTTATACCAGTAGTAGAAATTTTAGAAAAAAAAAGAAAACATAGGTATTTCTTTTATTTGCCAGTTTTATTGGAGACTGAAAATATCACACAAAAAAAAAATTTGTAGCTTCTAAATTATAACAGTATACAGAAAATCACAAAAAAGTAAAGGAACATCTTATTTATTTAAATCACAAAAAAAGTGTAAATATCACTATTCAGTCTGTGGTACTATTACAAATTTTTGAAATGGGATCTTAAATCTTATTCATTATTATGAGTTATTATTTATGAGTATATATATAATGAGTCTGTGAAATATATTTTGAGCCCTAAAATATGATATGCAAATACAATATGAATAACAAACTCACTAATTTAAAAATATCGAAATATTACACACTTTCTTCACAACTACGACCTTGTTCTTACAGATACGAATATCAGACTACGAATCCTGCGCGTGTGCAGTATCGCTCTGAGCTGTAATAGGATAGTTTTGGCTAATTTCCTTGGATGATTTACATATTTTATCAACTTCTCTTAATTGTCAGATGCAACTTTATATTCACAGTCTAATTAACTTCCCTCTTTAGGGAGACATAAAAACAAAAATGTATACTATTTTGCCATGTGTTGGTGATCCCTGGACATATAGTGGAGACAATTTTAAAAATTTCTGGTAAATACCCCAAAACTGGTACTTTAACTTGTGAAACCGGTATTACAAAATTGTACAAATGGCTCAAAATACCGATATTGCAATCCCTAGTTAGGTTTTAGAATAATCTATTTCATTTATAGTTGAAACTAAATTCTTTAGGGTAGTTTTATCATACTAAAAAAATTCCAGATTTTCAAATCGAATATCAATGACTACCTAACAGAATGTGAACATTGTTAGTATAAACACAATTAACTTAAAGAAATTTATGCTAAACGTGATCTTCATATAAACGAACAACTGTCTGCATCGATAAAAAAAAAGTTGATTTAATTCAACCCGTCACGAAATGCATAGAATTTAAACCATTGCATCTTCAACATGGTTGTCGAACTTGTTGGTTTATGGTAAGCACTGTTCTTAATTGAAACTGTTTTCGAAAAATGTACGAGAATCGAACAGGGAATACATTTTTAAATTAAAGAAAAAAGTCCCCATTTTTCAAATAAATCCTTGACGTATGTAACTCAAGAATCCATTCCTTTAGTGGAATCTATAAAATTAAGAAAATAAATGCATAATTTTTCTCTTTATTTATGTAAAATGAAATACACATTTAATATTGTAGTATGGGGAACGAAGTATGTGTGGCGTATTTTGTATCAGGAAAAAAATGGATTTCTTCGAACAGAAATTGACTACATAAGAAAATATGCTGCTTTCTGTGGAGAAGAGGAGCTAGAATATTAAATTGTGGTCGCGGTAGCCTAGTGATCAAGGTAACGGACTCGTGGCTGGCGTGTCCTGAGTTCGAGCCCAGTACCACTGAAGACCCGCCGTGTAGGGGAGCGATGCACTTTAAATCTGTCGAAAGCTAAAACATCCCCCCGTTGGTGTGGTGTGGCAGTTTAGAGAAGGAGTGCCAGTTCTGGTGTTGTCCTCGTCACTTGAACATGGTTCAAAATTACGCGGACCGTCCCCAAAAAGCCCTCGTGTAGCTGAACAGTGCGATGTAAATGTTCACTCATTCACTCAGAATATTACATTAGTGGTTGAATAGTTTTCTATCAAAGGGTTTTGAGTTTGGGTCCTGGTTTTAACATAATGCGAATACAGCCTTAAAATGACATATCATTATTTTAAAACTTAATTAATTAAACTATTTTAAGTTTTGAGGTGTTTGACTGCGTTTGGAACGATGATTTTGCAAAAGCGTATAAATGAATAATTTTTTGAGATGTTTAGCGTCACCTGAAATTGAATGTGCATATAAAATTGTTTTAAGAATATCATTACATTAAAACAATTATTTAAATGCAATTTTTTGGCAAGGAATGAAGAAGGAATTAAATATTCTCAAAACATTCTCCTTTTATAAAAAATATTTCAGTAATCAAAATAGTTTGCCTATATATAGCTAAGACTTCTGTACAGAGCTTGAACTAGGATTTTTGAAATACGTAATTTAAAAGTGGATTTATTCATATTTTAATATATCAGAGTGCAGAGAAATTTTTTTATAAAAAAACACAGGTTATTAATTCAGTTGATAACACCTCTGAAACTAATAGAAATTTTTCAAAAATCCTAGATCAAGTTCTGAAGAAAAGCGTTAGCTATGTATAAAAAAATATTATAGAAACATTTTTTTCAAAAAAAAAAAAAAAAAAAAGAATGTTTTGATTATATATAAAAATTAAAATAACTGTCAGTGGTTAAAACTGTTCTTCATAAAACTTTACATAGAATCATTTATAAGAATTAAGGTATTTCTGATAAAAGCTTGCACGAGCAGTGATACAAAAATAGATATGCATTCTTCACGTATATACTTTTTATTACAAACTTTTATTTAACTTACAATGTATGTATGTATGTAATTTGTTCGGGTGGAATCTTGCAACTCAATTTTGAAGCTGATATCTTCACCCTATTGAGCTGAAATTTTGTATACACGTTTAGTTTGGATGACAATGCATGTTTTGACCATTTATATTCCGATATTGCAATTAATTAAAAAGATATTAATTAAAAACTTTAAACTAGTTTTGGGCGCCAACTTCGATATATCTGCATTGTTGTAATAATGTTATTGTTACAGCAATGACAAAAGTTGGCGTCGAAAATCGGTTTTCAGCCAAGCTGGAATTTCATAACGTTGCGCTATTAACTGTATTAATTAACTTTGTCTAAAAAATAATTACATTTCAAAACGTAAAAATAATCTAATTTCTACAACGTATGTAATTTTTTAACAAATTTCTATCTATTTTCTTGGATTTAAATTCAAAACAAAAAAAGTAGAGCTATTTTTCAAGTAGATTGGTACATTGTATACCTCTGCCAAGTTAAACTGAGATGGAGTATTGTAGAAATTCTTTAAAAAATTTATCTAACTTTAATCTATGAAACTCAGACAAAAAATAATTACAGAATCGGAAAGATCATTTTTTTTTATATCTTACCCATCAAAAAGGAATCTTGGGAAAGCAAGAGAAAAATATTATCCAGAAATGTAATGTATTTTCAATAAAAAAAATAATTTTATATTAAAATGAATGAATTTTTTACAGAAATTTTCTAATTTAAGTCTACAAGTAATTTAAATATACCTCATTTTATCACCAGTAATCTAAACACACTACGACATGTGTCCTTAAATTTAATTACAGATTGAATCTGTTAATTTTATTTGAGTTTTTTTTTTTTTTTTTGAAAAATTACGGCAATTTTGCTTTTTAGATGAGTTAGGCACATTGTAAAACCAGCTCAAGGTTATTGATATCCATAAAATGTGCCAAACGAGAATAATTTGCAAAATGACCTGAAATATTTTAAAAATAAGGAGAGAAAAAAATCGAATCTTAGAAGAAAAATTTCGTTAAATAGAAAATGCACTTCGCTATTTGGAGTTATTTTACGAAGAAAAGAGTAATATGTGCTTGGTTCCAGGAAAAAGTTCTTAAAATAGAGAAAATCCCAAAATAGAGGTTCGTTCCATGGAGGTCTGACTGTATGAAAATAATGCGCTGGTTAATTATTTTTTCAAAATCAAGTTTCTAAAGATGACCTGAGCAATTAAAAAAATAGATGCTTAAGTAGAAGATATTCAATGTCCAGCAAAAAATTATCATTAGTTGATAAAACTTTCTTTTTTGATTACAACATGCTTTTTGAATTTTAAGCATTTTATTGATTAATACAAATCTTTAAATGCCTTTTGAAGTTTTTTTAATAAATAACTAGATTTTTCTTCTAATATGTTAGAGAAATATATCCCTTACCTTCAACACATTTCAAATAAATAATATATTCTTTAAGATTTTTCAAAAAATAGTCAACATTTTTATTAAACATTTAATAACTTCGTCATTTATGAAGATAATCTCACGAAACCGTTTTTTCATATGTAGAACAATATTACCCAAGATCTGCTCGAAGATTGAAAAAACTGCTTAAAAATTACGGATTTAAAAAAAAATTGTGTTTTTCGTCTAATACCCTTTTTGCGAGAAATTATTCAGCTAATCAGAGATGGTGAACCATCGTTGAATGAGTTGAACAGGCTGAGAAACCTGTCCAGCGATAACTAAAAAGTAAAAAATAAATTAAAAGTAAAAAAACTTTTTAAAAACAAGCTTTTATTTAAACGCGCTAAAAAGAATAAAATAAACTTTTCCTTTAAAACTTTTTTTACTATCAACTTATAACGCCATTACACAATTTATATGATATAAAAGCTTGTCGCGAGATTTACCTGTGTAGTATATAAACAAGTAAAATAAATAACTTGACCTGATTGATTTTAATTTTTGAAAATTCAAACTAAGTAAATACGAGTACTTAAATCTCGCGACAAGCTTTTATATCATATAAATTGTGTAATGACGTTATAAGTTGATAGTAAAATTAGTTTTAAAGGAAAAGTTTATTTTATTCTTTTTAGCGCGTTTAAATAAAAGCTTGTTTTTAAAAAGTTTTTTTACTTTTAATTTATTCCTTTGCTTTGAAATGATGTTTAGAAAAAACTATAGACTGATATTTCTACATAAGAAAAATATTCCATAAAATTAAAACTTTTGGGGAAAAAATAAATACTTGTACACATTTTTTTAGACTTCTCTATTTCTTCGACGCACTGAGATTCCCACTTATTTTGAGCAAACCTTTCCCCCATAATTCATTTTACTATTTACAATATCCTTCCCGAAAAAAAACCCCATCTTTTTTCTCTATGTAATGTCTGATAAAAAAAACTTCAATAATTCATCTCCACACAAAGTAAACACTATCCAACATTTCCGCCAACATTGGATTCCATTTCAAGCAACAAAAGACAAACATCATTCACGAAACCAAACTCTGCTGTTTAGGTCCTCTCTGCCCACGACAAATCCTCATCGAACATAACATCGTAATTGTTTCTTTTTTTTCACGACAACTTCTGCACAAAATGGACATTTTTTTTTGTTACTCTTGCAACAACTCATTCAGCCCTTATGAACCGAATCGGGCATAGAGAAATAGAGCTAAAGATGACTTATATATCGAGTTTGCTAAGTGGTAAGGGGGTGAAAGGAGTCACTAATGGATTTTTGCCATTAGTCGCTGTGTTTGACTGTTCGCTCACTCCCTGTGGTAAGGCCTCAATACCGGGAATGACATCATCTTCGTTTCCAGGAATCTCATTCAGAATGTTGGTCTTTGCTTCAATTTCGCAAGGATATTTGTCTATTTATAGAAACGAGCTATTGCTTCATTTATCATTGGACACGAGTTCAAATGGTACAAGTATATATTTTACACAGATTGCCATTTCGAATTTCGATAAATATTCTAAAAATAATTTTCGTGTAATAAATTTTACTAATAAATTTTGTGAATCTTATATTTTAAAATAAACAAAAAACGAAATTTTTTTTGCATGCAAATGCATATCGTATATACATGGTGAGCTAATCAATGTTTTGTAACCATTCCGCGCATATCTCTGTCTGCTAATAAATCTACTATTTAAGACCGGGATATATTAACTGATAAAAAGGTAACAATCACATTCACCAAGGTTGCCAAACTCTTACCTAAATAATCCAGATACCACAAAGAACCTTAAGAAATAAAAATCAAAATACATTTTAAAACGACCGAAGAGTAATTTATTTAAATAATTTAATAAAATAACTGCAATCTACAACAATAAAATATATACTTAAAAACTAACGAGATATTCTTGAGAAGTGCAAACGATTTAATTTCAAAAAGAATATTTAAAAAAATTATATATAAAATTAAGGGGAAAAAATGGTTTGGAAAGGTAAATAGCAATTTGTTCGCATTGTAAAATAGATATAGTTCTATTTAATTGAATTTTCTTTATTTTGAACTAATTTTTAATTCATAATTTAAATTATACATTTATTGATACAGTTAAAATTATATTCCATATCATTATCATCTGTTTTCATTTAATAATCACGCAATCTAATTTATCTGATTATTTAATTTATTTGCTTATATAATCGTCTGCTGTTAAAGTTATGCTGCTTAAAGGTTGGCGTCTTTTGTAATTATTCTAAAAATGTTTTTTCAGTCGGAGAAAAGAACTGTACTACATAATCGAAGCTGCGCGTGACCTCTCTCTCTCTCTTAATATATAATTAATTTTTGTATATTTTCGATACATAATCATTCATCTGGAGATTCTTTTGATCACGTGAGGGGCTATAAAAGTAAAAGGCGTCTATGAAAGAAACTTTGTCTACTGTCATTCATAACAATGCTCCGAAAGCTGCTTTTTTAAATATGAAAAATGAGATCAAAATCAACTTAGCTGTATTCAGAAAGAATCTTTTGAAAGAAAAGTCATCAAGTTCAGGAACTGATTGATAGTATAATAGACAAAATAAATGTATCTTTTAAACAGAAATATATAATGACATGTAATTTTAAAATTAGCAGAATCAATTCTACCTTGCATGTGTTCGTTTTCATTAAAATTCGAAAGAAGTTAATGCTAACTTTTGATTAAAAAAAGTTCAACGACTTAACTTTTAACTTTTTAACTTACAATTAAACTTAAGTGATAACGTATTAACGCAACCATATTGGCGACATTATATGAAAGGAATCTCATGGTTGCTAATTCAACGCTTACGACACATGTGAAATAGGGGTTGTAAACTTGGCAATTTATCTTGAACGTTAGCCGTGCTGCGATAGTATGTAAGTACCCTTATTTATATATTGACAAATTGAATGTTGAAATAAGTTTTAATTCTGGAGAAATAGCGTATATCAATTCAGTGCAGTCGTTTTAGCTTTAAGTCATAACTTTGTGAGAAACATACATGTCTCATTTTAATGTATTTTGAGATATCTATCAGAAAATATGTGTGATGAATATAGACACTTCCTACCATTGAAAAAAAACCTAGAGAAGTATATTACACTACGAAGTAACTCTGCACTGTTAACAAATCAACCATATTACTTAATTCGTCAAGTTTTAAAAATAAGTTGATAACTTAATAAGAATATATGTTTGACAGAAATCTTTTATCATTATTAACTTCAAATATTTACATTGCTTTTCGCAAAATCGAACTAAAATTATTGCAAAAACATTTTTACTTTGTTAAATGCCAACTCAATAGAATTATAAATCATCATAATTAACTTTACTTGTAAGATGTCAACATTATAAGCCTAACGATAATTGAATTCGGTTATTATGATTATTACATCTATTATTAAAATTTGAATAAAGTTTTAGAATTGGAAATACTCAAATTTTCAAAATACACTATAATTACGGTCTTGAATCTATCAGTTAATCTCCATAAAGTGCGCGATTTGTATTTCATTTAAAAAACGAATTCCAAATTTAAAATAACATTTACTGTCAAAATGGTGGTGTTTTTTTTCCGGATAATCTAATTGATCATTTCGAAATTCAATGTAGATTATCTAAATCTAAAATTAGCAAATAATACCACTTTCAATATGTTTTTAAAATTAACGAATGTGGGAAATTCTTTAAGATAACAATTACGTCTGAATAGCAGTTATTAAAATAAATTGCATCTCAGATTAAATCTGAAATCATAAAAATAGATTTAAATGAAAACTATCACAAGATTCATCTCAGAAAATTGATTTTCTTGATTTCATTTATTGTGCTTTTATGGCACTAATACATCATCTCTTTTCTATAAATGACATCATCTTCTTTTCGAGGAACACATTCGCTATTATCATTGATTCGAACGTTTACCGATCTTCCGTTTTCTAGGGATTGGTCTATTTATAGAACAAAATAAGTATCTTCTTCGGTAAGAGACATTCGCCATTTTTATGTTTATCAGAAAACTTAGAGAGAACTTTTGTAGTTGCGACAGATGCAAAATCCCAATAAAATATTTTTAAATAATAATAGAATAAATCATTGCTTAATTTTTGTGAAAAATCGAATTTTTTTCCGAAAAAGAAGACCGTTAAACTAAATTATTACAACTGGTTTGAAGAAACAATATACAGCTGAAAAATATTTTTATTTTCTTTTTATTTTATTTTTGAACGGTTGTTTGATAGACATTATTGAGCAGTAATTTAACAAGAGAAATATATTCCATTAAATTATTAATTTACTATTATTAGGTCTACCGGAAAGTTCTGTCCGTTTTTAGAATAAAACAAAAGAATAAATTTTTCATGCTTTGAATAAAGTTTATTGAATAATATCATTTCCATCATTATTTATGACTTCTTGCCAGCGTGAGGGCAATTTGTATATTCCATTTATAAAAAATGTCTTATCTCTAGAGTCCAAAATTTGAACCAGTGCTTGTCTGATATCTTCTTCGTTCTTGAACTTTTTCCCTTGCAAAAGATTTTGTAAGGACAGAAACAAGTGATAATCGGAAAGTGCTAGGTCCGGGGAGTATGGTAGATGCGACAGAATTTCCCAGCCTAGCTCTGCGACTTTCTGACGAGTCCCCAAAGCAGCATGTGGCCTGGCTTTGTCATGAAGCAGTAGGATGTCCTTCCTGTTGAACATCATCGGACTCTTTTCTTGGAGTACTGTTTTTAATTTATCCAATTGATGACAGTACCTCTCCAAATTTAGCTTTTTATTTGGTTTCAACAGCTCAAAATGTATTGGTCCTCGCATGTCCCACCATATACATTCTTTTGTAAAGGCTCAACCTCGGTTTAGAGGTGGAAGGGGCAGGTTTTCCAGGTTCACAATATGCCCTTTTCCTGATCATAGGTAATCCTTTTTTCATCCGCAGTTATAATCCTGTCCAAGAAGGGTTCGATTTTGTTGCTCGCAATATGATGATTCGATCATTCAAACTCTTCTCCCTTAACTTATATGTGGCACCATCTCGAATTCTTCCACACAAAGCCTAGTTTCCAAATATGATCCGAAATGGTTTGTTGAGGTGAATCAAGCCTGTCCACAATCTTTGATGTTGTCAAAAAAAGGATTATGCTCTAACATGATCTCGACAGTATCGTCGTCGATCCAAGATGGTCGCCCAGAGCGTGGAGTTTCAGAAAGGCCGAAAAACCTACTTGAAATTTTTTGAACCATCTTCTACATGTTTTATTGGAAACTGTACCTTCACCAAACCCTTTCAATAAATTTCTACACACTTTTGTAGCATTTCTTTCTTGTTGGAATTCGTACAAAATACAATGGCATAAATGAACTTAACCAACAGCCGTAGGTAAACGATCACATCTCACTTAAATTAACATGAACTATCTATAATTTAGTTCATCTGCTAGGTCAGTATGTAGACATTCAGTGATAAAAAAAAAAGGGCTAAATATGCGTTAAATGAGTATGCGCATACTTGTTGAAACTGATTGTAACCGGAACGGACAGAACTTTTCGGTAGACCTAATATTAATGTTCTTTTAATAATTTAGGAATATAGCAAAGCACTGCTTAGATAAAGCAAAAAAGTGATTGTTTTAGATTGTAAAAGTAATTTTATTTCATCACTATTCTACACTTCACAATAATTTTATTTTAAATTTTCGTCACAATATTATTATGATAAAGTACTATACGCATATATAAAAATATTATAACACAGTTCTTGAAAAATGTGAGAGAAACCGAAAAATTATCCAACTGTTACTCTTATTTTGCCTTACAGACTTCCCTAGGGGCAAGAACCTTTGAATGTAAACAAAAGTTGGAATGCATGCGTCAAAACGCTATCGAACAGGGCAATATTTTTTTTTCATACGCATCAAACGTCAAAATGTGAAATAAACATTTTTAGGAAACTGAAAATTCCTATTTTTCAAAAGATCCTTTTTTTTTTTTTATTCGTCCTTTCATTTTGTGTGAAACTGTTTCAGAATTACGATGCATGCCTTTTTATATTTCCTCTGCTTAAAAATCTAAATCACACGCATGGGCTCGTATATCTAACTCGTGGAAAGACCGCGGCATAAACGCCCAACTGCGTGCACAGCTGTTTCGTAGTAATATCCTCTCTTTATTTGCTAAAGAATGATAAAATATATAATCATACTTCCGCAAGGATTTATTATTTTAGATTAACTCTTGAGTAAGCAGGTATAAAAGGAGAAAGGGTTGGGTTGAACGTCCTTTTATACATATATATGAGCTAATGACTTTAGTTGAGTTAATCGCTGCTTCGTTAAGATCTTAATAAAATAAAAGACCATTAAGGTCCCATTCAGAGAATTGTTTAGAAATTGTATGAATTATTGACGTGGTTAAAGTTATGGATCTTCAAGGCCTAAAAATAGAATTTTTTCTCCTTTAATTTTACGAATTGCTTCAAGTTGGAGTTTTGAGAATGGTAATTTGTTGTTCTTATAAACATCGTATCGAGTAACAACCGGTCAACGACTGTCTTGGCAGAGGATTACGAAAGTACTTAAGATTCGAAAAAAGAATACCGTTGTAAATCCCGAGAAATCGTCTTTCTCCCTTTCTGTAACTGGAAAATTTCTTAGATTTAGGATAGAGCGCATGATAGAAAAGTTTGATTTTTTCCATGAGTGAGAGTGTTTATTAATGTCGCACTTTAAAGCAACACGAGGACTGTTGGCGACGGACAGTGGCGCACACAGGAATTTTTCAAGGAAGGGGAGGGGAATCCAGAATCGAAAGTCTACCCTTCTCGTATCAAGCTCCAATACGCCGCCCAACATATTCTTTTGATTGTGTCGATTTTCGGGAACAAAAAACAGTTAAAAATTAATTATTGAAAAAATAATTAGCATTAATTAATAAAAGTTAATTATTAATAATAAATATTTAATATATACAGATGATTATAATTAATTGAAACAAATCCAGGGCTATGGGGAGGGGTCTAGATCCGGCCCCTTCTTGTATGCGCCACTGGCGATGGACCTCGCAATTTTGAGCCATGGTCAAGTGACGAGGACGACACCTAAGCTGGCATTCCCCTTTCCGAACTTTGACCCTCGATAGATTTTACGTGCGTCAGCCCCTCTGCACGGCGAGTCTTCAGTGGCACTAGGGCTCAACTTATGACCCCCTGGCCATGAGCCCGTGACCCAGTAGAGTCATCACAGGTGATGGTAGAGTACACAAGGGGATCTGGGCAGTGACGTAACGTACACCACCGCATCGCGGGGAAGGGGAAAGTCCTTTGTGGGGCCCAAAACCTGACTTTGCAGGGGCTCTAATATTCTACGTTATGCCCCCTGGCCTAGCTAGCTCTGAGGGGGCCCTGTATCAAAATTCATTCGGGACCCTTTTTTAGATATAGGAACCCTGTTAGTGGGACTGTAGTTTCACATGTTGGGGCCCCTGGAGTTTGAAAGCCCCGTATCGTTGATACGGCGGTAGCTAACCCCCTGGTTATGGCACTGGGTGTTCAAACCCTTCCAAGGCAGTGGCGTAACGTACATCCCCGCATTGCGGGAGGCCCAGGGACACTACGGGGCCAAAGCTGGACTGACGTATACATATTTGGGCTTGGAGCCCCAAACCTGAGTTTCAGAGGGGGCTTAATATTCTCCGTTCCACCACTGTTCCAAGGGGACTAGCATTTTTCAATTTATACGATATAGATTAATCCATGGTGCTTTCATCTACATGTGTTTTAGAATGTACCTCCCCCCCCCTCCAACCTCATAGGACTGCTCTGTGTTTGCTACTGCCGTGCCATAATCACAATGCTACCTCGGCCACATTAAATTTGTTCCAGTAAAATCATAGAAATTCGCTCTTCGAATGAGAGATTATGAATCACAGAGCAAAAGCCATATTTATTGAATTCAATACGCTAAAACTCAATATTGAATCTGTTAAAATTGAATAGAATATTTAATGACTGAATAGCAAATTTTTGAATGTGTTGAAATCGAGTATTGAATTTTCTGTATGTTAAAATTGTTACCGAATTGAACAAGTTAAATGGTGTGCTGAAATAAACATGTTACTAAAACCGAGTGTCAAGTAATAGTATTTTGAACTTGGATACCAAATTCAATAGATTAAAACAAAGTATTGAATTCAATATGCCAACTAAAAAAGTATTGTATTTCCAAGAGGGAATGTGTGATATTCAAATTCAGTTTAAAATGGAAGAGAGAAACGTCTTATTTTCGAAGACATTTCTATTTTTGGAATTCTACACATTCGATTTCATTGCTTTTGATTGTTTAATACTTAATCAGATTTTTTAGTGTCAAGCAAAGGAAAGAACGTTGAAAGAGAGATCAAAAGAAATAAAATGTTAATAAAAAATTTATTACCGATAAAACATTTTTAAATAGCAGTTGTACGTAACTGCTACCTTCGCCGATGGCATTATTTTGATATTCGAAGTCAGCGATTGCCGCGCCATCTGACGTGACTAATTTACAATAATATATACAAGAGAGGTTTGTTTTAACAATACGTAAATGTCAAATAAATAAACAAACTAAAAGAATAAATAATTTTCTTAAGACACAAGCTGCATTGAAAGATGAGAAGTAAGTGAATTTGTGAAATCAACATCCTCAAAATTATTTAAGATTTAAAAAATGTCTGCTTTTGAAATATTTTTAACGAAAATTTTTATTCATCTTGATGTCATTAAAAATCAAATAGTAAATCATAAGAAAATTATTGATTAAATTAAGTTTTTAAGGAAATGCAAAATTGTTTGTAAAAAAAAATCTTGTAAAAATGGCCTTCCTTGCATTTGTATATTCTAATAAGAATATATGTAGCCAACTTCTCATAAATGAATTTTACATTTTTTCTTAAACAAAGATAACTTATTATTTTTATTCATATTCGTCAAAAAAACAAATTTCTAATAAAATTCAAAAAAATAAATAAATATTTGTATAAATCTGGCTGGTCTTGGACGCTCAAGTTTGTGGGTTAAAATCCGGCGTCAGTGGATTTTGATGATGCAAAAAAACGATAAATGCCATATCATATGATTATGCGGCATGTTAAAGATCCCTAGAGTGCCTGTTTGGTTTGTGTGCTCTCGGCAAAACTAAATTCCTGGAACAGTTTCGCATTGTCAGAGCTCAGGTGCCTCCCTCTGGAGAGGAAACTGGGCATCAAAATTACATTGTGGCAATAGGTATCCACCTATATATGGTGCTCCACTAAAAATTGATACCAGCTCCCGGGGAATGTACTAGGTCTGCAATGGTAATTACTAATCCGCAGCCCCATAGAAAGAAAAATAATAAATCTGGCAATGCAGGATTCTATTTAAAAGTCTCCTAAATGTGAAATTTGAGCAAGTCCTAGCTTTAACTTGTTTATCATTTCGCGCGTTCTTTCTGAAGTATTTTTATAATAAACAAACTCAGTATGGAGATCGGTACTCGGTGTCATACAAACTCTTTGTAACTTATTGTGAGCCCAGCCAGAGAAATTTTAAACAATCATTAATTTTTAGCCGCTAAGAAGGTAAATTTTTTAGCTACCAATAAATTGTATTTGTCTACATTTCAGATGCCTGCTTTCACCAGTAATGAATTCAATTTTCAAAAAGTTATTAAAATAAATTTTTTTTATTATTTTTACTGTATTAAAGTAAAAATTATCCAAAAGAGAAACATTTATATGTAATCTGGAATTCTAAAATGGAATTTATATATATATTTATTTTTATACTGTTGACCAATTTCACAAAATAAAAAGATGTCACCGTTCAAAAGACGTCGTCAACTGCTGTTATCATTATTATTGTTTTTGCACAAGCGTAGGAGCAGTTATCTACTATTGGCTGCATATCGCGCCATTTGGCGATGTATTTTGATTCGAAGAAAATTGTTTGATGGTATAATACGCAAGTACCCAAAAAATAATTGAAATAGAAAAACAAATTATTAAAAACTTTACGTGAGGTTGACATGTTTATCTCATGAGCTATTTCTTCATTACTTGGATTGCTTCTTAGTATATTTTCGGGTCAAATGATTTGTCTATTTTAAATGTTTGCATAAGACAGAGGAATTGGAAAAAATTAGTTATTGAGGTCACCATATATAACCTTATAACCGAAACACAATCATAGTGAGTTGCGGTATTTAATCAGAGCAAGGAAAATAAACTTTATTGTTTGACATACGAAATACGTCTTGTGCTTTATTATAAAATTGGAATTCACTTTTCAGAATTTTATATCGTGAAAACTTAATTCTTAAAAACCGTAAACAAATACGTGTTTATAAATACGGTTTTACATTCATGTTACCGTCAAATTGTGAAATCCGTTATTTTATAGAATAACTAGGTATTACATGAAATAACTAGACAAGTCAGTTAAAGTATATAAAACTGTTGAATTCTACGATTTAACTAGGTATTTTATAGAATATCAATTACTTTTTCGTTAAAGTAAGAAATATGGCGCGTGAAAGCTCTTTGAACCGATTCTAGCTGCTTTTAGTCAATTTTAAACCTTTTATAGCTGTTTTGCAATGGTGTATGAGCGTGTACCCTTCATTCCGTTGCTTTTAAACGTGAATTTAGATGATATATTTATGTTAACGTGTTGCATTTTGGATTATTAGCAGATATTTGTGCAACCAGTTTTCAAGAAATGACTTCTGCAGGAATGGGAGGCAAACCTCTAAATAAGAAATATTTCATGCAAAAGAGATCTGAATTTTTATTAAATAAGTGTGGAACACAAATGAAAACAATTCTGCTCTTACTCGTAAAAAAATGTTAACTTTGATAGTAGAAGAAAAAGGTGCTTAAATATCTCAGAAAAAAGTACTACGTGACTCTTGGTTACTCCAGCTTTATGATATTCTTCAAGTTCAAAGAGTAAAGTAAAGTTAATTGAGCCAGTAACAAATACCAAACATATTCTTTTCCCCCTCTTTCGGTTTTACTAATGTTAGAAATCTGAGCAATAATAAATCACATCGTCTGTTTTCCCCCCATATTACTTTAATTACTTATTATTACTATTATTATTATTACTTATTATTATTATTTATCCCATATTTATTTAATTACTTATTATTTATTTCATGAATATAGTCCATTGGACTAAATTTATGATGGTCACATGATAATATAAACACGTGTTCTACATTGAATTCAAAACGGACAATAAACTGGCTCGTACTTTTTATTCAATTTGTAAAACTTAGGTAACATTTCAAATTGCATAATTGGGTAAAGATGCTCAAGAATTATAAAAAGAAATTTCTGCAAAAAGATTTTAAAATTAAAGGAAAAAAAAGTCTTGTTTTATACATGTACTTTTAAATAAAGTGTGACAAATATTAATTTTTTAAAAAAAAAAGTTTCTGTAAAAAGCGTAATTTGGCAACAACGAAGTGCATGAACTGATTTGCTGAAAATAGATAGTTGCATTTATCGTGACTATGACGTCACATGTGTTTTTGAACTTGATTGGCTAAAAACACGTGGTTTAAAATTATCATGTGATTATGACGTCACATGAATTTAGTCCATTAATCGCCCACAATCATCCATAAAATAACTAGTTATTTCATAGATTAACAGGTGAAGTTTGAAATTTTTCCTCAATTATTTACTTTAACTGACTTGTCTAGTTATTTCATGAAATACCTAGTTGTTCTATGAAATTACAATACTACACTTTAACGGTAACATTCACATCAAATAAAGAGAGGGGTTAAAATAAAAATGTATTTTTCAACAGGTTTTTGTTCTTACTTAACAACTATTTATAATATTTGGTTCATTTTGTGTTACAGTCCAAAATTGATTATTTATATCTTCGCCGGTCGAGAATTTCTATTTTTTTTTAGATTTGCTGATATTCCTGAGTGAAAAATTTTCTACAATGATATTGGTTAACTCGATTGGAATTTTGCTCTTCCATCAATTATCTTTCAATGGCTTACAGTTATTGTTTTAACGACAAAATTATCCGTATTTAGTGATTTGTCATATTTTTAAAAAAATATTTCCAATGTTTTCATTGTTATCCAGTTCAAGTCGTGTTGATTTCTGCGGAGTTTGGGTCAAAATGGCAAAAGGGTGGTTGAAAAAATATCATTACAGTTTTATTTGATTATGGATGTGTGAAATTTTCGAACATATAAACATCGCATCACTTATTAAAATTAAGAGAATAAATATTTATTGATTCATTTTATCTACGTCTCAATTCTGAAATAACATGAGAGCTATTGGAGGAATGCCCAAAGCGACAGAGATCACCCACAAGTTTATAAGACTTATTTGGGAGGGGGGGGGGGTCCGATCCCCGGGTTAAATCCTCCTCTCCATGCTTTGAGCACAAAAATCCCCCCCCCCCTTTTACAGAAGAGGCGACTGATTAACAGAACTTGATGAAGTAGCAAGTATATTAGTTTCTTCACATAAATGGCATAGTTCAGGAAATGCACAGCTATTATTGCCAATAGACCTCACAATTTTGAGTCATGCTCAAGTGACGAAGATGACACCTGAACTACCACCCTACCTACAGATGTCCACACCATCCAAGCGAGTGAGTCAGTGAATATTAACGTCGCTCTGTTCAGCTACACGAGGGCATTTGGTGACGGACCTCGTAATTTTGAACCATGGTCAAGTGACGAGGCCGACACCTGAGCTGGCACCTCCCTCTCCTAGCTACCACACCACACCAACGGGAGGACGTTTGAGCTCTCGACAGATTTAACGTGCATCACTCCCCTACATGGCAGGTCCTCAGTGGTACTGGGCTCGAACTCATGACACGCCAGCCATGATCCGATACCTTGACTACTTGGCTACCGCAGCCACCACACCCTGCTTAAGTGAGAACTTTGAACCTGTATAGATTTAACGTGTATTGGGGCCCTTAAAGGGTGGTTCTTAAGGTGTCAGGAGAAGTACACATAGAAAGGAACGATATGCAATGGATACATTCATATGACGCCACATGATAACTACATTCCCATGTTTCAAGCCAATTAGTTCATGCGTTTCTCTGTTATCAACTTTTGCTTTCCGCAGAAACTATCTTTTAAAAAGTACATATTTGTCAATAATAATAACATTCGTGTGTAAAAAAAGCAGTTTATTTAAAGGTACACGTATATATAATATAAATCTTTTTTTTTTAAATTTTAAAAAAAATTTCTGAAGAGTCTTGATATTTGAAGATCGTTACTCAATTATCCAATTTGAAAATTTATCTAGATTTTACAAGTAGAACACAATAAGTACAAATCTAATATCAGTTTTGAATTCAATTGAGAACACTTAATTGCATTTATCCTGTGGTCAGGAATTTAGTCCATTAAAAGCAGTGCAATTTCCTTTTATAATTCTGTAAAAATTTGGGGGGTGTTTTTTTAATCAAAGAGGGTATTTTCATGTTTAATAAAATAAATTCGACGTTTGATTTGATTTTCCGTTTAAAAATTCGAAAGAAGAAAAAATCGTTTGCAATATTTGAGCACTCTCAGAACAATGTAATAATTCAGTTTATTTGTGGATACGAATTGCATAAAACTTATTACTCCAGGGTAATAAAAAAGGGGGAAGAAGCAAAGGCTCAAACAGGAAAAATCAACCGAGAAGTACCTTGTATCACAAACACTATCCAGTTATTTATTCAGATTCCGTTGTTACGCTGTCCTACATTTTATACGTTCGATTCTCCGCCATTGTTTGTGAAGCTGTTCATGTAAATATTAATAATGACAGATGGAGAGTGGTTCGTGATCGTAAAAACTTCAGTAAAGACAGAAAATAAGACGAGCGCTTGAAAAAACAATCTGTTGAAAGGCACGAAGATCTTATCAGATTTGTCAATATGTTTACTTCAGAATTTATTAAAGATACTTTTTTTAATACATCTTGTGCCTTTTTTTCTCAGTTGTACTTAATACACGATTTCAATAATGCGATTTATCTTCTTTTATTTAAATGTTTGTAAATTTGATTGACTCCATGCGTACGCACATGTAACGAAAAACTGAAGAATTAAATGAACTTTTCGTACGACAAGAAAAGCGAAATGTATAGAGTGATTGATGTATTTGTTAATTGTTAAACGTTTTCCGAAGTTATTTCAATAATATTCTTCCCAATTTAATCAATAAAAATGTTTTTTTTTCCATTAAAATTGGTTCGAAATTCTCGAGCCACGGGGTCTTCCATTACGCCCAGGAGCATGTTAGATTCTGAAGTTACACGGGGGCAATTAGTGACGGACATTAAAATTTTTAACCACAGTAAGTGACAACATTCGAACAGGCATCCACTCTGCAAACGGTCACACCACACCGCCGCTAGATAGCGCCACCATGAAATGGCTCTCACTTTTGGGGATTTTCCTAGTCAGAAAAGGCTCAGTTGCCAATATGCAGACCATTGGAAAAACAAATAAATACATAAATAAAAGAACGAAAAAATCTCTAAATGTGAAGGCATTCATGCAAAAATAAAATTAGCTTTTAACCAGAGAGATCTTACATTATATACTTTTATTTATTAGTGAGTTATACAAATTTAAATATTTGAATATGGATTTTTGGAATAATTCGAAATATTAAATTTTTTTATACAGAAAATATTCAAATATATTTCAAATTTCAATAAACGAGCTTTTTTATAAAAAAATGTTTCATACCACATTAAATTCCTTGATATACAATAGAGTGTGGAAGACATCATTCATTTTATATACTATTTTAGACTTTGACTTCTCCCATACGCCAAGAATTGTCCCCAATGGGGGCCGAGAATTATTTCTTGCTTCTGTTTTGTTTCGAATGCTCAAGCCCCCCCCCCTCCCTCTTCTTTTCACAATTTTATCCAAATTCTACACTTCCAGGGAAAGCATTCAATTCTGTTTAATTAGTATGGTAGGTACAATGTAATTATTTTAGCCAATATGTTCAAAACAAACTGTTCCATCTATGAAATGAGGGGACCACCTTCCTTCAATTAAAATAAATGCTTAACTTTTTTTTCTTTATTTCCTAAATTTGAGGATATCACTTGAAACTGTATTAAAAATCATTATCAAAAACTCATGCCCATTACATTAGCGCACATTATAAATGAAAATGAGCCTCAAAAATCCTCATATTGTAAGGTTGATGAAGAAATTAAGAAAATAATGTGTTGTAGAGACCGGCTGTGTCTTGTATTAATTACAAAATATCCAGGATTCAAGTACAAAACTCCACCAGACAGACTAAGAACTAAGTAAAAAGTTATTTTTAATCGAACAAACTACAGTGGCAAGCTCCCAGTTTTGAAAAGTGTGACAAAAGTAAGCCTCTTACTTGAAAGAACAAACAATGAGCTTAACGGGATTCGAAAAGGGAATGAAATTGCGCGATTCAAATTAATACACGAACATATGACAATCAAAATTCTGACTCGCGACGCATCTGAAATTAAATATGCTACAGCTGTCTAAGAAGGATGGGCAAATATATCACATATTCTCTTCACAAAACAGAACTTTTTCCTGTCCTCTCCTTAATTTCTATATATTTTTGACTTTTTTTTTTCTTTTTCTTCTGAGAACAGCCTTATATAATATAACTAAAAATGCAGTTCACTTCGCTTCGCTCTTTAACATATTTGTCCAATTTTGATGCTGCCAACACAATTTTAAACAGGTACTACAAAGCCTTTTTTGCCAGTGAGGTACACACAGCAGGTCTTCGGGTGTATAATTCTGCTTGCTGCGAGCCCCTGAGAAAAATTTACTATGATATTTGAGTACTTGTGCCAATTCGAAGCTAATTTGTCACGTGACCATCTGTGGGCAGGTATTTCCATGGTCATAATGCTCCAAGCCTGCTCTGGTACACATTTTACTTATTTGAAATAATGCCAAGGTCAAGAAACACAAGGGTGGTTTTAAATTTCCTGGCACATTTTTTATATGTCGTCCTTCTTTCAGTTTTCAGATAATAAGCACGTAAAACCACCTAATTGATATCTTGTATATATTCCAAGTTTCACATTATCGTCAATTTAATTCTGCATATTCAGATTCCACTACAGCTACGTTCTTAACGGGATGATGCAAAAAACATATGTCAATAAATTTCACTCCCTTATCGGCATATTCATATTGCGACACACCCACGCATGACGAAAAATTGCATACAAAACATATTTTGCGTAATTTGCTAAGATCATGTGACGTCATCGTCCCGTGATAGCTAGAATCACTTGCTTTCCAGTCAATCAGCTCATGAGCTTCTTTGTTACCAACTTCCTCTTTTTTTTGCAGAAACTTTCTTTTAAAAATTGGGTTCATTTTTGTCAACAATAATAGCATACAGAGGTAAGCAAAATGCACTTTATTTAAAATCAAACACATAATATAATAATTTTTTTTTATTTTGAAATTTTTTTTGAAGAATCTTAAAACACAGTTGGATATTTCCACCCAATTATCAAACTTGAAATTGTACTTAAATTTTACAAATAGTAAAAATACTAGTTTAACGTCAGTTCTGAATTCAATGAAGAACACGTGATTGCATTTATCATGTGACCGTGATGAAATTCGCTTATTATACTAATTTATTAATTTTAATGAGCTAGATTTCGTGGTTTTTCCCAATGAAAATAAAATCTCTCCTAAAGGACAAATATTTAATCAATGCCAATATGTTAAAATAAATTTATTTCGAACAGATAACCCTGATCCTACTATGAAAATATTTTAATTTGTACCCCCCCCCCCCTTAAGTTGCTTAAACTCCTCCCATATTAACAGCAAAAAGACTTTCACGCCCTCTAGCGGGTAGAACAATCTTCAGTGATGACCAAGTTTCGGAACTGTAAGGATGTACGAGCCAGAGGCGGAATAAGCGGCTGGCGGACCTGGCGGCCGCCAGGGGCCCCGAGCGCCAGCAGAGGCCCCAAGCTGATGGACTTCAGTTATAAATTAAACGTGCAACAAAAAATTTTGTACTGATATTGCAAACCCAATGATTACCCACGATTTGAATCGTATAACAATTAGTGTTGCACTCATACATTATATGTAATTGCGGTTAAAATGCGGTTTTTCTTTCTTTCTGAAAAATGTTTTTTAGAATTTTGGTTTTTAATATATGTTTTCGGTTCCACGTTTTTAAAAATTTGATCCCAGATATTAATGACTATAAACAACTACCAGTGTTTAACTCTTTCGAAGGAATTTGGCGTTTGAAGGTTCGTGGTTTATTGTTATCTGGATTTTTGTGTTTATATTTTGAGAATGTGGGGGAAAAGATAGAAGCAGTGTCGGATTAAACGATATGGAGGCCCCTAGGCAGTCGAGTTCTCGGGGCCCTGTAGCCTGTTTTTGGAGCACTAACAGAAAACAGAACACGCTTTTGTGGGCCCTTAAAAAGCATGGGGCCCATAGGCAATTGCCTACTCCGCCTCATAAGTAATTCAGCACTGGATCGAAGTATTTTGTAAATTTAGTATCAGTTTTATTTCAGTCAGCCTGACAAAAATAGCATAATATTTAAGTGAGATTGAGATTTCTCTAAATTGATGAATGAATCAAATAGTGAAATAGATGAAAATTATTTTTTGAAAAAACTGTAGAGGATCTTTAGCTATTGAAATAATTGATCACACTGATTTTTGCAAACTAACACAAGATCTGAATTTTGCTGCATTTTTTACCATTGGTTAACTTAAATTTGATTAATTTTTAAAGTTAAAATTTCAGGTAATGTGCATCTCGTTCTTTAATTTTTTTATTGTTTTGGTTTCATAGGATCATTTTTACACTATTTGCTTTCATATGTTTGATTTTTAAGAAAAACACGTGTGTTTATTGTTTGATAATATTTTCCTTTTAGTATTTCTACATTTTCAGTTTTTGTAATTTAGAGAAAGGGAACTAGGACAGGGCCAACCATGTGGGTGGTGTGGCGGATGCTATGCGTATAGGGGCCCCAGAATGATCAAAAACTAAAATGTACTCTTGCATATGAAAACTTGACAATATTCCTATCGTACGAAATGTGAATTTTGTCGTAAGCATTACTATTATAGATCTCTGAAATTCAACAATCAGAAAAATAATTCTTGAAATCATGCAGACTTTAACGGTTCGCACTACCATAGATGAAGTATATAATAAGAATGGATTTCAAATTCTGAGAAACATTCCTGAACAACATTCTTTTTTATCAGGGGCGTAGCTACCACCGTATCAATGATATGGGCTCCCCTAGCTACAGGGACCCCTGACGTGTGTCAGCAAAAAGTCGTAAAATATTATCAATGGTCATATTAAGAGTTCCTTTTTACGTTTATAAAATAGTATGTCACTGGCTTAAAACGATATAAGTTTTCCGTGTGAATTCTGAATCTCAGGACCCGCAATAAAAAAAGTTTAAAAGCTGGTAAAATTACTCAAAATAATGAGAAGACAAGGAATGGTGTGAGCTCGGAATGTAGGAAAAACTTCTCATTCAAAGCGGATCGACAGAAAGATCGTTTGAAGTGAAATACAGATAACACTTAGGATGGGAAAAATACATTCAGAATGGTGTTTGCTTGTAAATGACAATAGACCAGTTGTAACGATGCAATTAAATGTTTTATGCGTACAGAAATCGTTCAATTTTTTTTCTGTGTCAACCCATCGCTGGCGAAATTTAAATAAAAATCTGGAAAGGAGTAAACATGCAATATTTGTGCAAAAAAGTTTCAAATACTCGATGGTCAGCAAGAGCAGATGCCGTACGAGCTATAAGACTTGGTTATACACACATAAAAGAGGCCCTAGCTGAAATCCGTGACAAAAATGAGGAGAAAAAGATCACAATACTGGAAGCAACTTCCCTTTTGAAACAGATGGGCACATATGAAACTTACCTAGTGACCGTGATTGGGGATACCATATTCCAGAGAGTGAGTGCTACTAGCAAATCATTTCAATCAGTTGGTGTAGCTATTAAAATGATATAATCTACTGAAATTTTTGGAAAATTATATACAAAATTTCAAGAATGAATTTGGAAAAGCAACTGCTTTATCAGGGCTCTCATTTGAAAAGGAAGTTTGACAAGCTTACAGGCAGCAAAAGAGAAAAATTATTTTCGGTGAAACTAAAGAAGGTCGTGAATTTGAAAATAGGGAAAATTTCTTGGTCAACTCATTTTATGTCGTATGCGATAGGACAAGTGCAGAACTATCCCGAAGAGCTGGAATATATGAAAATGTTATAGAACACTTTTTTTTGTATTTTTTGACGAGAGGTTACCTGAAATTAAGAAGAAAGCCGTACAAAAATTAAAGGATATTTACAAAGACGATATTGAATCGTTTAATTTTGACGATGAATTGGATCAGTTTTTGCTATTTTTAAAAGAAAACAAAGATACTATCGAACAAAGAAATTTATCGAGTTGCAAAAGAAACGGTCTCGACTTTCCCTAATGTAGAGATACTTTTAAAAATATTTTTAACTCTACCGATATCAAAAGCATCAGGTGAGAGATCTTTTTCGGATTTAAAAACGCGTTAAAAATTATTTAAAAAGTAGTATGAGAGGAGACAAACTGAACAGCTTGGCTATATTATATATAGAACAAGATGTTTTGGACCAAATAATCGATGAATTGTGCCGAAGAAAAAATCAAGACGTAAAGTTATATAGCAAAATTTTAAGCTTTTAAGTAAGGTTTTTTTTAAATTCTTTAAAATAAATTTTAAAAATTTTTGAGCTATTAATTTTTTTTATAGCTATACATTATATTTTAAGAATTTAAGGTCAGCGAATTTTTTACTA
>BMAO01009438.1:0-52748 GCA_019973975.1 Trichonephila clavata
TTTAAATTACTTTTTAAAAAATAAAATTTTTCTAAATTTACTGTATGTGAAAAAAAGCTGCAAATTTACATTATATATTCCTTATGCTTTCTTGTGGATACTGAAGTGATATTTTGAAATATTACAACAAAAAAAACATTTAGCTAAGAGCACATGTGTCAAAAAACAAACAACTTTGAATAAATTCAGTGATGATAAATATGCCTGTTTTTAATAAAAACTAATTTTTTTAAAAAAATATCACTTCAGTATAATATAAATGTTACTTAACTGTACAGACAAGTTTTTAAACTTAAATATTCAAAAGTTTCTGAATGAATTGTACATACAAAAATTCAGATGTGTAATACCATTTGTCGTTGCAAGAAGCTGGTTTAATACATAAAAATACCTAAATATCATGTTTAAAAACATAAAAACAGTTTTGTTTTTGCTGTTTAAGAAATCATGTGTACAGTTTAGAGAAACTTTTGAAATTTAAAAGTCTTAGAAACTTATGTTTGCATGTGAACACACAGAACACATATGAAAACTTTCGAAATGACGTAAAATCATGTTTTTTCAAATGCACACCAAAACCATATATATAAATTTTTTACCATTATATTTATGATGATATTTGCTCTACTTTGATATTTGTAATACATAAATGCTACAAATTCTTCTAAGATTTATAGCGATTTTGTGATAATAGATGCAAATTTTACAAAATACCTCGTTAAACAAAAACTGAAAAATGTTATGTATGTATTTTCTGACAATTTGAAAACATTTTTGATGCTTTTTTTACTTAAAATATATTGACTTGATGCTAATGTTGAATAAAATGTGGCAAATACATGTTGGAAGTCATAATTTTTGTGATAAAGTGACATTTCATGTTAAAAACGCATTTTTCAAAAAGTTTGTTTATAAAAATTTATGTTCTTTTTTCTCAAAAAATAATGCAAGGATGCTGATAAATATTCAGTAAAGCATAACTCATATGTACACTGAACATAACCATGTACGCTAAAGTGTGCCTTTATAAATTTTCCCAACATACTTTAACATAAAGCATTTATCGTAGAAAAAAAATGAAAATTTTCAAGAAATTCATAGTAATATTTTTATGTTGCATGGTTTTGAAAAAACTTAACATTATATTTGAAATATCTCACTTCAGCATAAATATTAAAGTCTAATTAATATTCAGACTAAATCAGAAGTCTTAATATTTAACAGTTTCTGAGAAAAAGTGATGATACGAGATGATTTTTGTCGTTACCTGTAAAGCTTGTTATGCACATAAAATTACATAAATTTCATGTTTAAAAACATAAAAACAGTTTTCTTGTTGTTTTGGATATCATTTATGCAATATTTAAAGAAACTTTTTAATTCTGATACTTTAAGAAATTGTGTTTACATGTGAATATATAAAACACTAGTGAAACTTTTCGAAATGTCATATATTCATGTATTATATTTCTTAATTTGTGTCTTCTTTTTCTATAAATTTATTGTATGCATGAACTGGAATTTTTTATTTTATATTTCATATATATTGTGTATACTGAAGTGAAATTTTTGAGATATTCCTCAGATATTTAGCTAAAAAGCAGATGTTGTAAAATAGAAAAGGAAAATTTTTATAAAATTCATAATTCTACTGTGCAAAAATTACATTTTTAAACAGGCTGATCAATTTTTTTTAAAAATTTCACTTCTGTATAAAGATAAATGTTAATTTAATGCACACATAAATTTTTAAGCTTTGTTTTCAATAGATTCTTAGTAAAAGGTACATAAATATATCCCAAAATGCAATGCCCTTTTTCGTTGCACAAAACTTGTTACATACAAAAAATACACAAATTTCATGTTTAAAAACATAAAATCAGCTTTCTTGTTGTTGTTTTGGATACCATTTATGTAATATTTTAATAATCCTTTTAATTCAGATACTTTAAGAAATTGTGTTTACATGTAAATTTATAAAACACTAATGAAATTTTTTGAAATGTCATATAATGATGTATTACCAAAGCCATATTTTCATGTATTGACACATTTTTACATGGTATTTATGATGCTTATAGTCAACTTGGATGGACAGTAATGTATCAGAACAGAAAATTCTTCAAAAATTGATGCATAATTTGAGAAAAATGATGCAAATGCTATAAAATATCTCGATAGATTAAAAGTGAAAAATGCTATACATGTACTTTCTGAGGAATCAAAGTAAAATAAATAAGTAAAAAGTCTTAAAAGTTATTGAGAATAAGCTAATTTTTGAAAAAATAGTGCAAATACAGATTGTAATTCATAATTTTTTTGATGAAGTGACATTTTATAATAAAAATGCAATTATCTCAAAACGGTGTTTTTAAAAATGCGTGTACCATTTTCTCAGAACCTATTCAACGGAAGCACTTGCAATCTTCACTGAATATTACTGATATGTTAATATATATACTGAAGTGAACTTTTATTAATATACTGATAATATTTTTGTAAAAGTCAGTTATCGTGAAAAAAAATGACATTTTTCAAAAAATTCATACTGATACATTACGATGAAAGTTTTTGAAAAAACTAAACAATATATTTGAAAAAGCTCACTTCAGTTTAAATAAAAAAGTCTAATTAATATACAGAAAAAAATTTAAGTCTGTACATTTAATATTTTATGAGAAAAAGGCATATAAAAATGCTCAATTTAACATTAGCGGGATAGGGTTACCCCGACTTACCTTAAAATAAAACTTGAATTATGTATCAAAAATACAATTTGAATCATAGAAAGATACAATTCCATCGAACGAAACAGGTTTCTTGTCATTGCGAACTTTCAACTCGCGCATGCATAGGCCTCCGTTTTACAGCACGTGTGCTTTACGTAAAGACATTTTTAAGTTTCGGCGGCATTCTGTGTAAATCAACGATTCTCAAACTGGGGAGATTGCCCTTCTAGGAAGGCTTAAGAACCCTACATATGGGGGGGGGGACTTATGCACAAATTATTTTCCATTAAATAGTTATAGGCGTTTGTAATCGTAATATTTATTTTGACTTACCCGCTTCCACCTATCTCCTGTGATTGGTAATTTATTGCCGACGTCAAATGTACATGGTAATCACAGTAGTGTTACTGGACTGTATGTATATATATATCTATGTCGTGTTTTCTGAATCAACACCAAAGCATTTTGTAAAAACGGTTTTTATTCAACGAAACATTTCAGCGTCTGGTTGCTAAGAGAGAAACGGACACGCGTTAAAAATAAGTGGATTTCCACTTAGGCAGATGTTTCTCAAGTACACTTCTTATTGAAGAGATGTATTTGAAAGTTAAACATGACATACGAGGTAATAAAAATTAATGGTCGGGAATAAAAGTTCTGTTTAGGACCATATGTTCTTCAATCTAGAAGTGGGTAACCAATTTAATACTTGAAGATGCCAGCAATGCAGCATTAATAGTGAAGATATTTTAATCATGCATATCTAAGAATTTCTGCAACGTTATTACATGTCATATAATATAAATGCGTTGCTATTTGTAATTTCAAAGTTATTGAAAGATATTTTAGATAACTCCATACCAGTTATATTACTCTTCTCGAAACGCTTCTTTGTATTTTTAGATAATAAACTTATTAGAGTTTGAATATATCCTTTAGTGTAAATTAAATATATTGTGTTTATCAGGAATTATAATGCAGTTATTTAAATGCATTAGATACTGCCATGCACCTTTTACTTTCTCCAAAATATTACGGAGTAAATAATTACATAACAAATTAAAAGTAAATTATAAAAGAAACAACGATTGTTTTTATTGTTATTAATTGCTTTTAGTTTGTTAAAATTGAATAAAGGTTTATGTAAAATAGATCTTTACTTAAACCGAGTATTGTTTTTGAATCTTAAAATTGATTCTTTTCCAACGGATGGGATAGCATTGTGGTCATAACCGAGACAGAGCAGCCGCAGGAATTATGGAATCGATACCTGCTGCCATTATATATATATATATATACTCAAAATTTCTCTACAAGACATATTGTTATAGAATGTTCAAAAATTTTAAGAACTTGTTAGTTTTACATATTACTATAAAAAAATTGCCCACTTGCTTAAAACTCCTTACATCAAGATATACAATGCAATTATGCAGAATTAAAAAAATAAAGATGTTTCGTCATGAAACATTCAATAATCATATAAAATTTACACATTGTTATCTTTGCTGGAGTAACAAGTTATATAGATATCCCCGTATTTTTATGTTAGATAATGAACTGAAGATTTTTATTTAGATTCACAAATAGAAATGACAATTTAAAAATGGATAATAATTTATAATTGAAATATTCTCTTTCATTATGTTGTGTTTCAAACATTCTTTATGCTCTTCATCATCCGTTCTCTAGCAACCCTGGAGGTATGCAACAATTGCGTTATTAATGAAGTATTTTATTTCAATCGTTTAGTATTAATTAAGGACCAAGGTAAATAATGATGCGGACATTTGCGAAAGTAAAGAAAGAATGCAGATGTTTTGCTCTATGTAAAATATTTTCAAAATTTTATTTTTATTTATTTTGTAAATATAATTAGAAAACTTATTAAATAATAAACAACAACGAAAATTTGATATTTCGCTCAACCTGAAATTGTGTATTAAGTTAATATCATTAAAATATTTTTAAGTAATTTTCTTCATGTATAATACATAATTGCGGAAAATAGACTGGGAGGAAATGAACTGTTTCTTTCTCTAAATGTTATGATTATTTTTAAATGCGAATAATTTATTGAAAAGAAGATATTTTTAAGATTATTCAATTTATTCTTTTTTCATTTTGTTTTAAATACTTCTATTCGTAATAGCCATGGGGGAATTTAATTGGATATTAAAGCTGCATTCTTGAATATTGCTTGTCTTTTTATTTATGAAAATGGTGTTTTTTAAAAAAAAAAGAACATTAATAATGAGCTTAAAGTTTTAAAACAAATAAATCTAAACATGATCTAAATCATGAATTTTAAATTAATTAAATATTTATTTTGATACACAAAAAGTATTGCCTGCAACCTTTCGGAAAATAATTCGACACAGCAAAACAACTACGTCATGTTTAAATCAAATAAGCTACATATTTCTAATGACACTATTTTTGATAATAGAAAAAACACGAAGTAAACATTAATAAGCCATTATCAACTTTCAAAGTACAAGAAATAATTAAATATGTAGGATGTTGATTTTAAGCAATGTGGAAAATCATGTAAGCTGAAAAATGTCTTTACGAACGAGCAAAGCTAAAGTAACTATGAAAAAAAGCAGTTATTTAATTTAATTTGGATATTAAAAAGATTATCGGATGAGTGTATATTCCTGAACTAAAGTAAGCAAACTTACAACAAGCACATTTTTAAAAAAAATATTGAAAGTGATAAGTTATTTTTATTTCAAAATGAATGCGCAAGAAAACGTCTTTTTTTCTTCAGTTTTTGTAGACTTTTATTTCGCTTTCATAAGTTGATATAGTGTTCTTTTTTAAAGTTGTATTTAGAATGCAAATATTTTATTTAACATTGATGTTTCATATCTACTTTTGACTTAGAAAGTTTTGTCGTAGCCTTTAAATTTCCAAAATAATTATTTCGGCTCTTTCTCTTGATATTTGACTATATGATTAAATTTTCTACGCTACAAGTTTTATTCTTAATTAGCCACTATAATAGAAGCATGCATTTTGTTGTAGAAAATGTCTTCTGAAAATAATATGGGTGCAAAATCATATGATAAATGATATTTAAAGATATTTTTCATAACTGTTAACAATTGAGTCGTAAACCAACTTATATTTAAATTTCTAATTGGAAAAAAAAATAAAACCATAGAGCAAATAATTTTATATAAAATAAGATTTGTATATTTAAGGACATTTACATTTGCTATGTTATTTATTGCTTAACAATTTGAAGCTGCACAAAAGTATGCTTTAAAATCATAAGTTCTTAATGCTTTTATATCTTGTAAACAGGGGATGGATTTTAAAAATTAAGTATAAAAACTATAAGGAGAAAAGATAATTTTACAAAATTTTGCAGATTTCATATTTGTGCTCATAAATTATTTTTTGCACCTAAAATAAATGAGAATAATTGTTTCAAACATAGAAAAATTGGAGAAAATTCATCAAATTTGAAAAATTTTGATCAGTTTGATCTAGGGTCTCTATTAAAGTGTATAACGTTTATTTATTTTTATATTAAAACAAGCATTTTTTTTAAATTTTCAAATACTTATTGTTAAATTTGGTGAAAATAAAGCGATCTTTTAAGCGTTCTTACATTTTAATTTTGTATTACATTTTGAACTCTTAAGAAGTATTTGATGTAAATTGCATTCACACTCGAAATAAAAAGAGAAAAGGAAACAAAAAATCAAAATATACCTTTATCTCCTAACAGCTTTTCAAAAATGTTATGTAACATTAAATTAAATGTTACGTCACTTTTATGTAGGAGTTCTCACAACTACTCCAGTGCAAACTATCGTTTATAATTCAGCTATGTGAAAGGAAGAAAGAGACACATTACTCTTCCTTCCTTCACACAGCTTGTGGGAGAAAATACCACCTCGAGAGTAAAAGCGTATCTGCTGTGTCTTGTCACACAATCACTTGAGGGGAGGGGATCTTACAAGAAAGAGGCATGAAACACGTCTTTTGACGTGTTTCGTATTGTCGCCTTGAGCCGGGGGATCGATTCCTTTTGTGTTGACAGCTACTAGATTTCCTCTTCACTTTTCACTATGATTTTCCAACAAAGAAAACTGCAAGCAATAAAATAGGTGTCTCCTCCAAGGATTGGTCTATTTTAAGTGTATTGAAATAGAATTACTTCGGTGCTTTAAAGGGTATATGCACGTTTTTATCCCTTTCATTTAGTCAAAAAACTGTTTTTCTTTTGCGTAAGCTTGCAACAATGTTTTATATTTTTAAAATAGTATTGGCAATCGCAATAAGTTATTTAGATGGAATAAATGCAATTAATAAACCTAAGTAGAGTGTTTTTAAAACGTGATCAATTTAACTGTTCAATTACAATATTGCTAAAAATTTCTCATTTCATTGTAATTTTTAAGACATAGATTTGCTCAAATAAATACTTCGAAAAAAGTGTTCCGTTTAAAAAATGTGCCTATGAGAATTTCTAGAAATTTATTATTTATAAAGGTAGGTACACAGTCATTAAATTAAAATATGATTTTTGAGAATGCTTTTCTAAATGTAAAACCCGAATCAGGGTTCAAAGAGGAAAAAAATAAACCATCATTTCACCATCTAATGTCTCATTTAACCGAAAAAACGAAGTGAATATTTAAAAGTATATTAGTTAAACGAATGATGCTTATTTGTTGTTTCATATTTACATCAAAACAGTTTTAAAATTCCGCAAACTCCCGTAAAAAAGGACTTTTTTCCGCATTATCTTTGATCGATTCTTGAAAGATTGTGTAAAAGGTACATATTATTTCTTTGTAGTATTTAATTTAGAATTTATACAGCAGAATCATTAAAATAATATTTTCATTTGTTGCAACCATTTATAATGAAAAAGGGGATTCAGTAGTATATAACAGTAAAAAGTACTAGAATTCTTCTTAAATTGCTAATACAATTCCTTAGCGCAAATGAATATACAACTATTAGTTCCTACAAATGTCGGTCTAGTTTAAATTGGTGATTTACAATTATAATGATACGATTTCTCAAATCTTTTCCTATAAGTTACTTTCAGATATTTGTAGTAATTATTTAAATTTAGGTTATTAAAACAAGCATATATCTATGTAATGAAATATATATTGTGTGTACATACATATTGAAACATTAAAATATATTTATTTAGTTGCAAAATTCACTATGCGGGAGTTTTGCGAAAATATTGTGTTTAAAAAAAATACATCATAAAACTCTTGACAAGAATGTTCGGAATTAATTTTAATATTTATTATATTTAACGATAGATAAATCTTACCCATTTCTGCAGGTAATATTTCCCTCATAATTTAAAAGTTAGTTGAAGCAGATGTCCCAGACAAAGATTATGCAAATTCACACGCTTAAGAAATATTGCAATATGAAATATTAGTGTTTTGAAATATCATAAAAAATGTTTCCCAGTTCTTTGTAATAGTGTCTGATACTTTTTAAGATACTTTTTTTAATTGAAGTACAACATACCCTCTGGTATAGAATATATTGGTTCAACAATGTATATTATTCAAAATAGCAATCGATATTTATGGAATATTTTAGAAGTACATTAAGAAACTGTGCCCTTCCAAATCAGATCAGGCAATTTCAGATCGTAAATTTATTCACTGAAACTTTCTAACTTTATCAAAACTGGTTCCCCAGAATTCTTAAGTATTGTTAAAAGAATTATGAAAATGTTTATACACTGAGGAGGATTTTTGTTAATGAACACCATTACTTTCTTTTTGAATACACAGCAACTTGGCAAAATACAGTATAAATTTGTATTTTGAGGAGTGTTTGACTCCACAAGATGAAAAAGGCTGATATCATATTGCGGAGGTCTCCACCAAAGGACCCATTTCCTGTTAAAAAATTAGTGACTCCTAAATGGTCATAGAATTTCGGATGGGATATTATCCAATACTTGACAATACGACCTTATATTCTAAGGCAAGCCAACCTTTGACCACTCTTTGTCCAGTCAACAGGGATGACCCGCGCCACTCTCCGGCTTCAAAGTGTACCGCGTGAGAGGTGACTGGGGCCAAAAGACGAATAGTAATCCCGGTCAGGTCCAAACAGAAGGGACATGATGTATTCGATCTTTAAAGTTATATAAAAAGAGACTATCGATACACGAAGAAGTTTCACAAATGCTAGGAGACACTTCTACAGGCTTCAACACTCTACGAAGTTCCAACACACTCTAACGGCTTTCTCTTTCTGAATGACTTCCAAATTTTCTTGGACTGTCAAACTTACTGTGATCTATCAAGGCTTACACCTGCAAGCATCCCAATGTCGTCACAAAGCAGCCTTTCACAGGAGTGATCCGGGATTAACAGAGGCCTCACAAGCACTGAACCTTAACAGTACCGCAGCAGTGAGGACCCAGGCGTGATATGAACACGTAAACTTCAGGATTTATGATTCATTACTTACTTTTGGTTTACTAGGAAATATTAAAGGATTCTTTCGAGGAAGGGATTTCGATGTGCTTAGTAAAAAAGAATTATATTTCTTTGGATTTAACATTGTACCAGCCGAGTATTTCTGATTTCATCGTTAAATCAGGACTTATTATAAACTAAATATGGTTATTACATTTTGTTAATATTTTTTAAACAACTGGCTTGTATGCTTAACCAAATATTGCATTGATTTTATAGATTTTACATTATAAAAAGCAAAAAAAATCATTTTTTGCTGTCAAGAAAGGAAATTAAATGCACGAAAAAAATTAATTAATACGATGCTTCAGAGTTTGAATACTCACAGCAATATTTTATTCATAATTAAACATAATTATGTACCTCCCCCCCCCTATGTTTTATGAAGGAATGATGATTAAACAATGAAGATAACCTCAGGCTTGCAAAATATATTTCGTATCTGTGTTAAAGCTAAATTTGGCTTTGAAGTATCAAATTAAATTATCCGTGGAAAATTGCCGGAAACGGCAAAATAAGTATAAAATAAGCATTCGAGAAACTCTAAGATATTTTCGTATGCTTTTTCTCATTCTCGATCTTTCAATATAAAATTTTTAAAAAATTGTACATTTTTTTTTATAAAAAAATTGCTATAAAAAGAAATACAGATTAACGATTGCTTTTTCCTTTATGTGCATTGAAACATAAATATGTTTTTTTTCTTTTGAAGAATAATTAAATTACTTAGAAATATCTTAGTAGAATTTCGTTACTGGAGTAACGTTGCCCACAGCGGAATTCCCATGGCCATAAAAAAATAAGTATTAGCAATTAAATTTTAGGCATAACATCTTTTGTGATGTGAAATCAAATATGTAACAAATTCCATTGGTGTAATTGTTAGATAAAATTTAAGAAATATTTTTAAAAAATGCTGTTTTTTTAGATGAAAGAAACATTTCATCGGGATATTCTTTTGAAAATTCATTTGTCGATATGCGTCTTTCTTTTTTATATTTTTTAGTTACGAATTCACTGTATGAAATGCTGAATAATATTACAACGAGAGATTTTTAGACCTGAAAGTACATTTGAAAGTCATACTTTCATTGATGAATGACAAGTACATTAATTGTTCAGGCAAGGTAAATGAAAATATTTGCTTAAAATAATAATTAGAAAGGGAACAAAATTTTGATAATCAAGCAACATTTGATAAACTTGTTTTAAGTATTTCTAAAACATGTTTAGCTATTTGTTTTGAAATTTTATTTTTCCTAAAAAATAATTTGTTTTATATTTATTCATATGTTTATTTTTTTTTTAAAAATCTTATGATACGTACTTTAAATCATATTGTAATTCATATTTCATCAATCTATAGGTTTTATATATAATTAATTTACATATTTCAATGGAAAATTAGAAAATTAAAATTAGCTTTTTATTTGAAAATAATTATTTTTACAAAAAAAAATTCCTCGGTGGAAAATTATTTAGAACATGAAAAAACCAAAGAAACGTTTTTCGTTGCATTACAAACTAACCAAATTCAGTACTATTAAATAATGTTTTGAGTTATGTAACATTGATGAATTTCATTTATATTTATTATGCGGATATCCACATTTGCTTTTTAATAAATACAATTGTGAAAATTTCATTAAAAATTTATTTTAAAGTTTAACTCTTGAATAAAGATTAATATGTGTTTTACATACATAAGCCAATTTAAAAGTAAGAATATCACAACTGTCTAATTTATTTTTAAAAAAATACAAGGAACAGAATGATTTATTATAGAATTTAGAAAAAAGAGAAAAATATTCGCGCGCGATATAAAATCAAAGTCTAATAAAGTTTTAATGAACTAATAAAAAATTGTGTACTAGACATTTTATTGACACTGAATGTGTTTTAAAAATGCATGGGAAAAAATGCTTTTCTTCAAGATTAAACTGGATATCTTTCAACTTGAACCTGTTAAAAATAATAAAATGTTAGAGGAAACAAAATTCTATTCTTGAAAAGACAAGATGTCATGGGAAAACCTGTACTTTTATTAACTTTTTTCTACGAAGGAATAGAAAAATGCAGTTTGCGGATTTTGTTACTTGATTAAAGGTTATTTTTACATATATCTTACCTATCGCCCGACTATCAGTAACTAACTTTATTCCAAAGTCAAATAACCCGGATATTGCATTTTTTTTCCGCTAAAAGATCAAATTTCATTGAAGTTCGTCTTTATTTTTACTTTTTCTGCGTAACTTAGAAGATATTTTTTAATTCGGCTTTTCTTTTTTCAGTAAAAATTTTTCTTTTATTTATTTATTTAGATTTTTTGCCTTTGACGTTGCACTTTTATTCTTCTTGAAGCACATGTGAATGTCTTCCTTATGAGTCAATATTTCCTTCGACTATTTGAACTGGATTATATTTCCTGACTTACTTATACAAAACTTACAATCAATCTTTAGTAGATATTAAAATGAGATAGGAAAAAAAAATTCCAGAAATTTTAAGTTTTAGCAGTACTGGTGAAAGTGCCTAATTTTTCCATCTGTTATCTATATTAATATGATTCAATTCCAAGATTAGCCTTACAGAATACAACATTTTTCATGCATTCTTAAGCATCAATTAGAGCAGCATTTCTCCAATTGTGGGGCATGCCCGCTTGGGGCGGGGAGCCATGATATCACTGTAAAGGGGGCGCGAGTTTTTTGAAAAGTCGAAAGTAAAATATTTATATAAAATAAGTATTAATTTACTGAAAGGAAGTGAAACAAAATTTATTCTGAGATAATAAGTGTTAAACGCACATTTACACCGATGTAATATACTTAGAAATGTATTTCACAATGTTTTTTGATAATTAATTTATCAATATTAAATTAAAAACAAGTTAAATAATTACTAGGGCCTCTCATGAATTGTCATGTATAAAATATATTACTTAAATTTTGATGGTTTGTATAGTTTATACTCAATGTTGTATTGTAGATTTAGCGTCAAAGTACATTTTTATTGGGTTCAATACATTATTAATATAGGGGGGGGGGGAGGCGCGAGGAAAATTATGATTGCAAATTGGTTCGTCTTTATTGAAAGTTTAAGGAGCACTGAATTAGAGAGAGGCATCAAAAAACATAATACTAATTGAAGTTCCTCGTCACTTCATTGAATTCGGATCAATCTGGTAAGATAATCTAGAAAATCTATTTTTCAGTTCCTGAATTACATATTTTATGAACAACTATTTCATGATTGGAACAAATATGAAAATAACTCTGTTTTTTGAAACATACTAGGAAGTTCCTATTTACATCTAACATAAATTGAAAGTCATTAACAAACACATATATCATGAAAAATCATAGTTCATATTATCTATATATATAAAGGAGAAAAGCAACTCACTCACTAATTCATCACGATATCTCCGGAACTATTCAACCTACAGACTTGAAATTTGGAGGAGATCCACTAAAAACGGATTTTGTGAATTTCGAACCTCAACGGGCGGGTTATAAGAGGCGTTAAAATAAATAATTATTTCCATTTTTAAACTACTAAACGTACAAACTTGAAATTTAGTAAGCTGATTCCTTTCATAGAGTAGAGATTAACTGCAAAATGAATTTGGTGAAAACCGACCCTCAAGTGGCGTTGCGGGGACTTAGGGGGCGTTATAGATAATTATTTCCATTTTTAAACTGTTAGACGCACAGTCTTTAAATTTGATAAATATATTCCTTTCTTAGAGTAAAGATCAGCTACAAAGTGGGTTTTGGGAAAATAGCTCCCCCAGTGGCGTTGCCAGGGATTAAGGGACGTTATAATTAATTATTTCTATTTTTAAACTATTAGACGTAGTCTTGAAATTGAGTAAGCAGATTCCTTTCATAGAGTAGAGAACCGCTGCAAAATGGGTTTCGCGAAAATCAACCCCCAAGTTTCATTTCGAGGGATTATGGAGTGTAATAGTATTCCGTATGGAGTATTTCCGTTTTTAAATTATTAGATCTATCTGCTTAAAATTGGTAGGCATGTTTCTTTCATGGAATATAATTTCTCTAGCAAAGAGTAAAACGAAAGTCAACCCCCCAAAGAGGGTTGCGAAGGGTTAAGGAGAGTTATAGAAAAAAAATCCTGTTTTTGAATTGGTAGACCCTCATACTAGAAATTTGTTAAGCATGTTTCTTTTATTGAATAGGAATCCACTTTGAATGTAGTTTACGGAAATCAATTCCTGAGGCGTATTGACAAAAAATTCCTTTTTTTTTGAACTACAAGTACTATAATAATGGAATTTGGCTTGCATTTTTCTTTTGTTGAATTGAAATCCGATAAGAATGGTTATTTTGGAGAATTAATGTCAACGGGATTACGGGGGGTATTGCAAAGAAAAATTTAGTTTTTGATCTAGTAGATTTAGACTTGAAATTTGGCTTGAATGTTTATTTTACGGAGTAAAAATCCCCCACAAAAATTGGTTTTGTGGAAATCCATTTGGTTATAGGATTATACAAAAGTGCAAACATCATTCTATACATCAATTTTAGAGATTATTAGAAAATACAAATTACACTCAAGAGCCAAAACATTATTACCACCTGTCAATAACGAATTGGCCCACCTTTGGTGCGCAAAACAGCTTCAACCCACCTTGGCATGGATTCCACAAGTCCTTGGTAGATGGCCGGAAACAGATTGTACCAAATGTTCAAGTAACGGTCACGCAAATCCAAGATATTGCGAATTGGGGGTCTTTGAAATCTGAGCTGCCGTCCCATGACATCCCAAATGTGTTCTATCGGATTGAGATCCGGTGAGTTAGGCAGCCAGGACATTAACTGGAATTCAGCATCATGTTCCTGGAACCACTCCAACAAATTTTTAGCCTTGTGATACGGGGCGTTGTCCTGTTGGAACATTCCATTTCCAGCTGGAAAAACATAGGCCATGTAAAGGTGCAACTGGTCCGCAATGATGTGCAGATACCCTGTAGCATTCATGGTCTGCTCTACCATAACCCCGGGTCCCAGAGACGCCCAAGAGAACGCCCTCCAAAGCATAATACCGCCACCACCGGCCTGTGTATGACCTACTGTACATTGAGGGAGTAATTGTTCGCCTGGAAGACGACGTATCCTGACACGGCCATCGGATACGGCCACTATTTGTTGGATGGTTTTAAAATTAAATAAACAATATTTTCTTTTTTATAAATAACCAAAAGTGACAATTATTGATTAGTGAGTACAGAATAGTGAATAGTACAATGTATATTTCAATCTAGCTCACTTCCACCGGACCGTTGAATCAGTCCGATCCAAACTTTTTCTTCGTTTGCCACTACTGTAATCTCCACACTATATGTTTTTAAAAATAAAATAATAAAGATTTTTTTAAATGTATCTTGTGTTCTTTCATTTAATTATTTAATTGGTGTCCTCTCATCGCAATAATCATTAAAAGTTACTAAAGTGTCTGTTTTTCTTTAACAAAAAATACTTTGAATTTTAGCACCAAAAAGCTCAAATACCTTAACATCGCTTAACTTTTTGTTGAACGATGTTAAGGTTTTTGAGGTAAGGTAAGGTAAGGTTAAAATAAAAATAATTTTTTTTTATTTTTCCCTTCATTTATATGCAAGAGAAAATCCTTTCTGCAGAGGTAGATTTTAAAATTCTGAAAATAAAGGTTAAAATTTTACCTATTTAGCATCAATTTTTACCTCTGATAACCGAATATTTCATGAATTCCAGAATCGATTATACCTGGCAAAAAGAAAAGGCTTTTTATGCACAGGAGGATTTTAAAATCTAAATTTCTTTCAAGAAACATAAAATTTTAGCTTAAAAAACTCTTATTAGAAAAGTTCTGACGTATGCAACTGAGACTTGGACAAGCACAAAACTGAAAGAAAATCAAATGTCGTGTTTTGAGGGGAAAATACTTCGCAGTATACTTGGAGGTGTAAATAAAAGCAATAGTTGGACAAAAAGATACAACTTTGAATTATATAGAGTTTACAAACCACATGAATAATTAAATATATAAAACTAAATAGAATTAATTGGATGAACCATATAATTCGAATACCAGATGTTAATGTTGTCAAAACAGTACTGCAACTTAAAATCACTGAGATTAGGAAGCGTGAAAGACCAATGCTGAGATGGGCAGATTCAGTGGAATCAGACTTTGAGATTTTTAACGAGAAAACTGGGTGAACAAAAGTAAACAAGAGCCCACACATCTCGGTGGAATTTTAAGGGTAGTTACTGGCCCACGAGGGGCTGTATTGCCAGATATGATGATGTGATAATGGTAAAAAAAATTCCATCTACGTTTTAAAGTTCATATTCGAAAAGAAGATACGGTTTCTCTGATATACTTTCAGTGACACTGTATTTACTGAGGAATGTCACTAAGTTATTGTATTTCGACTGATTAAAATCGATACTGAAAGTTAATTCAATTACAAACATAAACGTCTTAAATAATATAAAATAAAGTAGTCACGCGGAATTAAAAACGGGAAGATATATCAATTTAATAATGTATTCCTGTAGTTAATTGTCTTCTTTAAATTCCACTAAAATTTTTCCATTTGTTGACCAAATAAATTAGTTGTTCAACATCATGTCGTAATTATAAAACAACGCTGTAATTATATAATTTTTATTCTGATTCTTATTTAGTAATTCCTACTGAAGAAATAAAACTCTGTTTAAAAGAGAAAGAAACGTAAAAATATGTTCATTAATATCAGAAAACAAGGAAGCTGGGAATGTACGAAGCTGACCTCTAGAGAATACGTTGAAGATTAATGATGGTGGATATTGAGGTAAGAGCGAACAGTTACTAACTGGCAAAGCAGTAGGTAATACCATTTCGGTCATCAAGGACGAAACTTGGCCGACAGCCAAGTTTTCAACAGGTTGTCCGCTATTCCCTCATTAACTAGAAGTTTGAATATCATTGTTCAGTGAAACCTTAACATATTCTTACTTTAAAAATTTTTTAATGATAAACGAATTTGCCTACAAATAGTTCATGTTTTTTTTTCAAATTATTTAAATGGATTGAGTAATTTATTTCATTAAAACGATAAAAAGTAAAGAAGGAGAATTAAAACTTTGTGATACCTGAAAATTTGACAAAATTATACATCCAAATATTTAGCAAAATCAAAAATAAGTATTTTTGATACTCATTGATAAAGTATTAGCAACGCTCTTTTTACAAAATCAGAGGGAAATTAAGATTTGATGTGTTAAATACATCGCGTTTGTTTTGGAAAATATCTTGGGATTGTAATTTTTATAAATACCTGAAAGTATGTAAATACTTGAAATATGAGTACATGGTTATTTTCTTAGTTTTCAATTTGGATTCAACTATACTCTTACTACTTTTATTGACTGTAAATTCATTTTGAATTTTTTTTCTGTACCTGCAAGGACCACAAGAAAACAGACCATCAGCGTATCTACAAACCTCATCTTCGGAGACAATATATAAAGTAAGATTTTTCAGGAAGCGAATTGATTATAAGTAACTTAATCAATTGAAATCAGACCCCCCCCCACACACACATGAACGAACTTAGAACTCTTAACTTTGGAAGATAACTAAAAAAAAAGATTTGTCTTAAATTAAATAGAAACATTGATTATAATATTATGTATATATAAACAATATATGAATATTCAAGATGTAGCTATAACAAGATACAACTTTCATCTAGATTCAAATTATTAGTATCAGTTACTAACTTAATTACAATATCTTTAAAAGGCGATTTTATCTCTGATCCCACTCTGCCTAGTCTGTATCTTGTTCTAATGATTGCTTCTTTAATACGCTTACATTTAAACAAATATATAAAACACTTCATGCTTCTTTATTTAGTACTATCACTTTCGAGAAATGAATATCAGATCCTATGGAGAATAAATAAATATGAAACAGAAAATAAAAATCAAGACAACTTTAAAAAAATGAAACTTACAATTTCATTTTGAGAACAAATATGGCAGATAATAATCATTCAAAATGATGATGATTCATGGACAATATGTCCTATTTTAAGGGTCCTGGTGTAAAATATGGTACAATTAAATTTAATTTAATTTAAGGTGGTTTGTGATTGAGCTTTAATTTTTCCTTAAATCCTATTCGATCCAAGGCATCGACTCTAAATTTCAAAATGTTTTACAGCTCCTACAAAATGACTTAATGTATGTTATTCTAAAACTACACCATATAAAATAACAGGTAATGATTTTTTTAATAATTTTCATTTCATTTCATAATACTAGAAAAGTGATAAGTCAGAAATATATTTTAGTTACACTAAACTTAAATGGGCCCTTGTTTATAATAATTTTTTTAAGTTTCAAGAGGGATTTATGAATTAGCGAAATATCATCTTTTAAATTGAATTGCAATAGTGTAAATTTTAAAGGTATTAAAGCAGGGTGACTCAGTAACATATCAAGATAATGTTTTGTAAAAAGGTAATATGCAATTCATTTACATTTCTTGGCATTAAAAGCATTTACAGTTGTAAATATAGTCCTCACACTAAAAATGATTCTCAGATACACTTCGATAATAATTATACTCTCTCACTCTAATACATACATATAGAACATCGAAATTAAATTTTGTTGTAAAAATAGTAGTCTTCAAAACAAATCAATTTTTGCATAAACCGCACATTTAAGGTAGAATTTTCTCGAAAAGAATGTTGTAAAATATATATATATATATATATATATTTATATATTATATGCATATGTACACATAAATATTTTAAAAAATTAAAAAACTTAAATTTTCTGGAAAGATTTCATAAAAACTTTCATAACTATTTTTTTTTAAATTTTCATAATATTGTCGCGAGTATTTTAAAATTAATATAAGTTTCAACAATTCCCTAAAAGATCTTATGTGAGCATTAATATTGCATAAATTATTCTATATATATATACAGTTGAGCATACATCTTAATAAAATTGCTTAATTTATTTTCTCATAAAAAAATTATGTAATGCAAATTTAATCTGAAAGGCATTTTTTCGAGAAACATCAGAATTGTTATAATTGTATTCCATTAAAAGAATTTAGAGTTATGGTTTTAAATTCCAATTTTCTTCATTTGTATAGACGTTATTTCAATCTCATAATATTCTAGGACTTCATGTTTGGAAAACGTTGCTCCAGAAAATTGCAGATATCTCACTTGGAGGAGCGGCCGCCACGTTGTCATAATGAAATTCTCGAATAGATGTTGCCCTGGCTACCATACGAAATTATCCCTTAATTAGTAGCTGGAATGATTACCCTCAAAACAAGACTGTGTTCGCATAATTAAGTATAATCAAGAAATGAACTAGATGGCAGTTGGCAAACAATTTTAACTCAAAAGTTAAGAGCTAAAATAATGTAATAATTGTACATCCATTGTTCTTAAAAACAAGAAGCAAAAACTAAAAAAAAGTGATACAATCGAAAATTTTTTACAGATTTTCAGAGAAATAACGCAAGTAAGTTTCAATTAGAGGAAAACCAAATGATTTAAATGAAAATATAAGATAAGTTAAATGAAAATATATGAAATTTGCGAGATTAATTATTTGTGAGTTGAGCATATGCTTGAACTTTAAACAGCCTGCAGCTAGTAAGCAGTCTAAAACCTATGCAACAGTTTATGCTGAATTTATAAGCAAATTCAACCGTCATGAAAGAGAAAATTGAAAAATTTCTTTATGAAGTACAATAATATAGTTTTATTCTTAGAAAATACTGAACTTGAACTTTAAAAGTAGCCGTAAAAGTGTCAAAGGTTTGAAAGTGTGTATATTTTTTAAGGAAATTAAAATTTATAAAACACTTTAATGAATGTATATAAAAAATGGGTAACATTTAAAAAATTATAATTTTTTTTTAGAAAACACTAATTTAGATTTCTCTTTTTATCAACTGTATGAGGTTTTAATTCCAAAACTTCTAAAAATAAAACTTGCTGCATTTTGAAGCTTTTTAGAAATATTACGAATTGTTGAAGAGATATACAATGATTGCTCAATTATTGACTCATGTTTTATATTTTAATTTACAAATAAATGTTCTGTCTTCATTCTTAAATTCTTTTAAGAGTAATATTTTGTAATTCGATAATTCATTATTATACTAAATAGTAAATATTCAGGTACTCAGAATTATAATATAACAGTTATGGCTCAAATATTTTTCAAAATATTAAATATTTTTATTTTCTATTATAATTTAGGTACTTGAAAAAATTAAAGTTTTTTTTCTTTTAAAAAGGAATTACGGAATTTTATGTAAGGAATAAAAAGCATTGACATTTTTTTACCCAAGCATATAATGTGAAATTAATTATTCCATTTCAAATCTGGTTTGCATTTGAAAACATGAAAATAATGTACTGATAATCTTTACATATTGAGAAACATGAACTATTTTTAAGGCGATTATATTCAAATTCCAAATATATGATATGAATTATAGCTTCATAGTTTCAAATCATTAATGTAGATAGACATTTTAATAAATTACTTTTCGATTATTTTTTAACAAATCTATGTTTCGATCTGGATTTACAGGTGGACAAAATTTTTAAAAAAAGCCTATAAAACTTTTTTGTGAGGAATTATTTCAATTCTTTACTTAGTATTACTAGGCCTCAATTGCAAAAAATTCAAATTATATATATATTATATTAACGTTTAACTTAATTAAATCAAAATGTGACCTTTTTGAGAAGTCATGCAAAAGTGTATTTAACTTGTTAACGGCGTAACACTCCAATTTTTATGAATTCAACTTTATAAATCTTAAGTTCCCTCGTAGAAAACATCTTTTATTTTAATATATAATTCTTTTTGGAAGCTAATCTCTAAATGTCGAGGAGAGAAGGAAAACAGAGAGTAGGTCAACTCTTGATGGATTATTTGTCAGATTCCCTCGAAGATAATGACATATCACAATGTATTGATTTAGTAAGAAGACTTCCTCAAGTTTCCGTTAATCGATATTGGAAAGATTACCTCAGCATTTGTTCTTCTTGTCTTCAGAAAATGATTTTTGAAAATTGTATCTATTAGAAATAAAATAAGTTAATTTTAATAAATTTTAAGAAGCTATTCATCAGGGAACAAGAACATGTATTTCTTTAAAAAGGTGTCTTCATTCTTATTGAAACACAGCAGAAAAAATATAAAACTGATGAAATAGCTCGAACAAATTTTAAAATAAGAAAAAAACTAACAATTTTTAATTTAAAAATAAAACATAAATTGAACAATAGTTACGTGATAAGACAGGTTCAAGTGAGAATAACAGTACTAATTGTACTTAAATTATAATATATTTGAGTGAAATTACATATGTTTTTAAGCTAAATTCCGTAATTTTTTTTTTGATTAAGTAGCTTGAAATACTTTATAATAGTGATTTACAACTCCTCCTGTTCCACAAATCATTTCTCAAATCATAAAACGCTTAATATTGTATTGCACTTAAGATTACTCCTTACAATATTTTATCAAGTAAAATCGCAAAATTCCGTTGAAAGTACAAATATTTGTTTTACAAAATTTAATATATTTTTTATTTTTTTTATTTTAGTTAAAACTCAACAAAAAGAATATATTATTTTGTTTAATTTTTGTTAGTTTTGTTTATAAAGAATGTATCAGATCTGAAATATTTCCGCTGTATTAATGTAAATTGCAGCGAATTTCACATTGTTACATTGTATTTGTTGCTTTGCATGCGTTACTTATATTACTGCTACATTGTGTTTCATAATGCGTATACTGATATATATTGTCAATATGATAAAACTGTATCATTGTATAAAATCTGTGTACAATCCATTTTGTATGTAATGATTCAATACTAGTATTGTTTTAGTTTCCAAATGCTCTACATCAGAAATTTGCATATACTCAGGGAAAATTTTCTACAATCCTGTTAGGTGATTTTCAGGAAAAAAATTTTTAAAAAAATACTCCAAGTTTTCCTTTCCGAATTACATACGCAGCTTACTTTCAAAGAGGATTTAAGGAATCTGTACTTATTATGCAAAACTGTGTTTTGTTATTACGTTTTTTTATATTAAGAGTTATTATTAAAAGTTTTATTCAAATAAAACGATGTAAATATTTTTTTTCAATCATGCAAGATGATCTTTTCTTTACTTCTCTAATCGAAAAGTATCCACAGATTATTTGCAGAGACTATTATAAATATTTAAACTTCTTACGTGAAACTGTGTTATTTTATGATATAATTTTGGTCTAGTTAGCAGCCAATATAGATTTTTTTTCATGATAAAATAAATTAATAATAATTATTACTTTTTCGCTTATTTGTTTGCATATAAAACTAGTTATTTGATTAATTAGAGCGTATTTATTTTTTTAGGAACGATATCGTTAAAATGATAATTTCCATTTAGAAAGGGATGATAAAATTAAAATTTTAAAGTAACGAAAAATTACAAGCAAATAAATGCGAGCAGTTTAGAATTTACGCGTGTCATTTAATCAAACATAGACACTATTATTTTGAAATAATTATTAATTACAAATCTTCTAGAAGAAATGCATTTTTGACGTCCTCTCAAGTGAACTAAACAGACCCAGATTTTAACGGAAAATCTCTCATCTACAAAAGAGAGCTAATAATTAATCTCAGAAAAGCAAGTTTCCGAAAAAGAATTTTTGTAATCAAACTTGTCATTATAGATATTTCCGAAGTGAATGTCTGGAAAAGCATGGAAGTCCCTGACATTTCGCGATGTTTTCTAGTGCTTCCCTATTCGAAAGTAATTATAGGAATCGTTTAATTATCGTAGCCAATTAAATCGAAGAGTTCTTCTCTTCACTAATTACATGAACGTGCCGTTGTCGAGACGAGTTCCAACTGAATCCCGATTGTTGATATCAGCTCGCTTCCAGTTCCTGGCATGGAACTTCATCATTGAAATGAACGAAGAAATCGTTTCAATAATGTCAACAACATATAGCTCATACTGTAGAATGTTGTTCTTAAGATATGAAATTATTAATCACGGAACATTTATTACCCTTTGTCACCGTTGCAGTAAAAATTCTAATGGAATTATCTTCTATGGAAAAAATAATTATAGTGGAATATACTACAAAACATTTCAAAATAAATAGAAAGGCTGTATTATGGCATAAGATTATAATAAGCGAATAAACCGAATTTTTTTTTGATCAATGCAATTTGAATAAACTATGCACCAGCGTTTCTCAAACTGTGGAGAATGGCCTTTTACTTGGGCGTGAGCATATTGAAAAAACAGAAATAAAAAATTATTTAATAAAACATTTAATTTACTAAAATGAAGCAAAACAAAGCATATTCTGACCTATAAATAGCAACATAATACTTATCCTATTATTTAAAAAATACTTAAAACATGCATTACTTAAAATTAACAATACAAAATTTAATACTTATTTCCTAATTTGTACAGTTCATACTTTATAATTAAGTTCCTATTATAGATTTAGCGTTAAAAAACATTATTATTGCATTCAAAACAATGTTATTATATCAGAGGGGGAGGACGATGAAAATTATGATTGAAAATTGGATCCACATTACTAAACGCTTGAGAAGCACTGCTATACACTTTACATAAGCAGAAAAAACCAGATATAAATAAAATCTTTATGTGGATTTAATGCAAAATACTCACTAAACTATTTTAATCCTAACAATGTAGAAGACATACATAATACGTGACGTTGTTAAATTATTCTTCGTTGATTTTCTTTCGTTTTTCACGAATTAGTTAGAAAAGTTACTGAAAAATGGGAAATAGTATTCTGAAAATATAAGTCATACACAACTAAATGATTGCGTAAAGCCATATAAAAACAACTACATATATTATGAAAAACTATATGGTATATAAAGCTACTAATTAAGACGAAAAATGGTATTTTGTTTTCCTAAAACCTGAAATAACTTTATAACTAAAACACTCACATTCCTTTTTGTTTTACTATTTTACGAGTGTCATTTAGTTACAGAATTGAATGGAGAAAATCCAACTAGCAACCTACTTAGAAACACAAAAAAAATTCGCAAATACTTATATTTATATAGAAGTATATTTTATTTATTACTACATTAAAATATTTCCAACATAATAACACATGGTACTGTGAATAGAATGTTACTTGTCTAATCATCACTGGATAGCTACTTTTTTTATGGGGCCAGTTAATGTCTCTTTGAGCCGACTCCTTTTTTAAATATAGAATCGACTCTTGATAGGTATGTGCACAACGAGTATTTATGTAAAATTTGACTTTGCTTGATACATTTGAAAAATATCATTTTCCAATACTTTGGAATCGGAAGGTTATGAAAGTAGATGCCACCTTGAATTTCACTCCCCAGATGCTTTATGGGATTCATATCTGGGGGTTCTGGGAGCCAACCGAGCAAAAAGTAGTCTCTATTAAGTTCCTGGAATCGACTCAGAATTGCATAAAGAATTGTCCAGTTGAAAGTATTCATTGCCATTGGAAAAAAATTACCACATTACAGGATGGTCTTAATCATCAAGAAGGCTTTAGTTTAATACGCGCAGAAAAAAGTCTCAAATTATGACCACATAACATTTTTCTAAACATCACATTATCGCCTACACCTAATTACTATTCACATAAACTATGAGCTCAAAAAGTTTTATAAAATTCCATTTCACTAAACCATAACTGTTATTGTAGTAATCAAAATGAGAGCAGAATGTAATACTTAACTTCGTATCTTAACTTGATAATTTGTTGCGAATAATTCTGAACTATATATAATTACTCCTTTCAGTATAGGCAAACTGTATTTTAACTTAGAACTCTAATTCATAAATGCACTGCAGTTTCATTTTTTGAAAACTTTGTATGATAAATAGCAAGTACAGCTGTATGTCTTGTTAACATAGTATGTATATGGATAATTCTTTCTTTTAAAGATTTATTCTCTAAATTGTTAATTTTTTTTCAATCCAAGAAAAAGTTTTGTTAAACGAAGTTCCGACTGTATTTTTTCTTTTTCGCATTACATATTTTAAGAAATTTCTTACTGATATTCTAATATTTTCGCTACATGTCACTCATGGTAACTACTGTTTGAAATATTATCTTTTCAACATTGCTTTTATCTTCTGAATCCGAATGTACTTAATATTTGACCATCAAGTGCAAAATGAAATTTGTAAGTATAGTGTGTTCTTGTTTTTCTCATTCCTTATAAATTTTAGACTAATTTCAGTAGAAATTGCCAATCAAAATCGGTTTGTTATATACATGCCTCAAAGAAAGGTTTGTAAGCAATTTAGATAACTGAAAAGCTTGAACATAGAACTAACAATTGGACTCATTAATGAAGTTGGTTAGTTTGATTGTTGGTTTACGCAGCATATTTATTGTAAGAAAAATTAAACTAGAAGACATAACATATAGTCATTTTTCTAATTACAAAGCTGCAAAGGATAGCAAAGTTAAGCCAGGGCCATGATATTTTGCACCCTAAAAGTTCCAGTTCTATTTATAGTTTGACGTAAATTCGAATTTAAAGAGTTCTATAGAATCGAATTTAGGATAAGGGGATGTACCTTAAATGTGATATTTAGTTAAAATTTTTTAAAAACTTGATTTTAATGGTTTGAATCAAATATCAAAGATGAATAGTGAAAAAAAATACCTCAAAGATGTTATTATCAATGTTGTTCTAATTTTCTATATTGAAAGGTAAACAGTTTTTTAGAGGAATATGACGATACCACAGATATCATGATAGGGTTGTCCAGTTGACCCGCCTTAACATTCGATTTTTAAATACCGTTCCATACAAGTCAAAAAAAAGAGGGGGGTAGGGGGAGTGTTGGCTTACGCTCAGCCATTTTATTGAATGTTTGTAGAGATTCATTGCCCATGATGTTTACATAAGAGACATAACTGCAGATGAGACAAAGATACCCACATTTTTTTTTTAAATTACTTTCATAATGTCTTGAAATCATTTAAAACCAAATAAGTAGTGTATGTATAGGATTTCAAATAAAATCTAGATTTATTTCTTATAAGTAAACAGTAAATCTGAATTTGCTCTTCTTTTACTGGAGATAACTCAATGCAGAAAAGAGAAAGAGAACTGCGGTTCTTCATGGATGTGTAAAGATTTTGTTTGATATAAATTCCACTGATATTAAATAGTTTCTTATAATGTCTAATTTGAATAGCCTGTACTGGAATATACCCTTAATTTTTTTAAGGAGACATGGTACGTTTAAAGTAAAAATTTTTAATTTAAGGATTTTCACAATTTGTTTAGTTGCCTCCTATGTGTGTACACTATGTAAAACAGATTTTGTGCTCAAAATTTCATAAAAGGCTAGCCATTTAATTTTTTAAGGAAAAAACTTAAAATTTGTGAAGCGATTTTAAAATGCTACTCCTCCTACAAAACTTTACATACACACATAAAATTTGATTTACAAGTACGTCAAACTATGCGTAACAAAAGTTCGTATGGGTTTTGAGATAACCTAAATGGTATCTCTACAATACTTCTTTTTATGAATGCTTAGATAAAATTCCTTAAAAAATGTACAAATTCTGAGTTCAATTATTTTTTTAAAAAAATAAGTATTACTTTGATTCAAAAATGCATACCAACTTTTGTTACATATACTATTAGTAATGGGTAAATTAAATTCAAAAAGGCCTTAGCATTTGAAATGGAGACAAACTAATTATTTTATCTTTCTCCCAGACAAGTAAGTTTCAAGTTTTGATTTGCCATAGGAATGTGAATAAAAATGATTGTGAATCAAAAGCTATCATAATTATGTGTTTTTTAAGTTTAGAGCCTTCAAATTTTTTCAGATTATAGAAAAGTATATAAAAATAATTTAAGCTAAAAAAATTAATTTTGATTTTTTGACCGATTTTTGTCAATTGAATCGTATTGTGTCCCCTTAAATCATTAAAAAAAAAGAAGAAAAATCGTTTGATAAATTGAAAGTACTGAAAACCCTCAAAAAGTTTTATATAAGATTATTTAGTGAACTTTTTAATCTCTATGTATCTTAAAGACCATGTACAATAAGTCATATGTAGCCGTATGACTCATGTGAAATATTCAAAGGGTTATATTATTACTTAAAACGGATCAAGTGTAGTATAGGGGTGGGGGCTTTGGAATTGGCTATTTTTCTATGGATTTGGCGATTTTTATACAGATATTATGGTGAGATAACGAATTCATTCTGGCTTCCGGACATTTTTCGCTAAGTGGAGTAGCTTGGCGATCGATTTTGGTCGCCAAAAGAAATTGACATCGCCAAGGGCACCCTTTATACTACACTTTAACCCTTAAAACCCTGATCATTTTTCCTCAATTTTATTTTCACTCTGATTAAGAGAAATTCAGAATATGAATTATTCTCATTAATTATGTTGGTATTCAATCCAACAGAAGGTTTAAAATTTATTTAATGAGTTCTAAGTCTCGTGTAACTCTCCAATAGAAAGCACGCAAAATCATTTTTTGAAAGAAAAAATATTACGATTCGATACGAAAAAAGACCACAGTTTGCTATCTTTTATAACATAAAATATAATTTGCTCCTTAGACCTCTTTGTTTCCGTTCAGGATTAACTGTGATTTTGTACAAGTATCGACAAAAACTTAATCTTCTTTCATAACAGAAGTGAAAGCAGCCGTGATGCGATGATAAAAAAAAATCCACATCTGCCGCGAGTTGGAAACGGCTAAAGAAAGCTTAGGTGGCAAGCATTGTTTGAAAACTCTTCGTCTAAAAAAATTCCTTTGGAAAAAAACTTTTCTGGGGAAAAGTTCTAACGGAAAAAAACCTCGAAGTAAATCAACAAGAGTACACTAAATTACTAAGCGTCAATGAAGTCCAGTCTTCGAAGACGGAGAGAATTTCCCTGGATTATTTGATGTCAAAATAATTTTTGTTACTGATAGAGTGGTATTAAAGGAAGTGTGTATAACATTTATTTATAATCATGGATTTAAATTGTTTAAATTTTGTTGAATCAATCTAAATTTTTACAATAATGTTTCAAAAAGATCTAGTGAATCTTTTTCAATTTACAAATATGTATAAATCTTACCTCGTTATTGATAAATATTCATTTTTAAGCATTTTTTTAAGTATCACAAGCATCAATTCATAAATATTGTTCCATTCATTTTTATGATTTTTTAGGAAAACATTTATGTCAAGAAAAGCAGCTTATGCAATCTCTCAAATGTGAAAATTCTATGTCTATAGTTATAAAATTTAAATTCATAACATTTTTTTTTACCGTACTGTACTTTAATTTGTTAAAACAGTTTTTTTTATAAAAAAAAAAGGGGTACAAACGTTTCTTGGAGAAGAAAAGTAAGAAATGCATTATTGGTGTTTGAAATGTTTCGAACATTATAAATTGTCTGCATTATTACTTTCTCTTTAACTGTAAGAAATAGCGAGAAATAAAAAAAAAATTCTCATTTTGAAGGACATTAACTTAATTAAAAATAGTATTGAAATCTAGGTGATGATCATACATTCTAGGACAATTCTGTAAATGAAATCTAACAAAATTTTTTAAATACTTAGCTGTTAAATAATTTAATTTCCAACAATAAGATAACTTGTATGATCGTTTATAAATTAGAAAAATGTAAATATAATGAAGCAATATCGAATAAAAATGAGAATAGTGGATAACAATGCAGAATATAATGGGAACATGTATTTCAGTTAAATAAAAACTAAATTTTGAGTCAGTTTCTTTTCTTAAAATTGAAATATTTTAAGCATTTCATTTAATTTCAAATGTGGTTACAGCCGTCGATCTGTGAAGATCCAAGAGTCTTTAAGAGGACACTGCTCCGTCTACGCATGCGCCGTAGGTCTACATTTTTTATTTATTTGTATATCATACTTTTTTCTTCATTTTGTGAAACTTTCAGTTTATTTGTGTCATTCATTCACAGTGTTACAATTTTCACGAACATAAATGTAACATCTGTTATGTGTCATAATAGAAATCCTGCAAGTCATCTCAGCAAAAATCTTAACCCTTTAAATGCCGAGGAAAAGTCACGAAATCCCCCCTCCCCCAGTGCCACCGTTTTCCCCATAGGTGCGCGTTGTTATATGGTTTATTGAAGGAAAAGGAAAGGAGAGTTTTTCCACCTAAAAATTGCACACTTTCACTTTGGAAAAAAAAGGAAAAAATAATTAAGTGAAAATAAAAAAATAAATAAATCTCTAGAGTTACAATATCATAAAAATAATAAATTATAACTTTTCTGTTCTGTGATATATCCTGAAACATGGTTGAATACATAAACCAGTATCATATTCGGTGCATTCGAACAAAAAAATTAAAAAGCTCCTATTACACATGGTAAGCGAAAATGACATAAAATGAAGAATAGTAAAGAACACACTCAAATAAAAAAAAAAAAACTCTGAGGTATGAATTTTATTGTTCCTAGAATATACCCTCTTTCAAATTCCTTCCCCACCTTTTCTTCAAAATAAGTAAATTCTTTAGAAGCACTGTCAATGTCATTTTATTATATTCCAAATCTGTGTGGGACTAGTTTGAAAAAGAGCAGCACAATACACAAAGTCCTCCTTTTGAAGGACGAGTATACACAGCTGGGGCACTAAACGCACCTGCTCAGGTGGATGTGTATAGACACCTAATATACTTAAGGGGTTAAAAATGATATTTTATTGATTTTATTTTAATCTTAGAACAAGGCTGAAGTTCATATGATCACTGCATTATAATCAAGGTATTAAAATAACTTCATAATGAAAAACAAGTGGCTCGTTTTAATTTTAGCTATGAACTAGATCTGTAGAAAATCCTATGATTTTTGACGCTTAATATTTAGTCTTGTTGCTATAAATGGATTTTAGTAAAAAAAAGCTATAAAATTGCGATGTGACAGTTTTCCTTAAAATCTCTTGATGTTGGTAATCTATTATAATCTCAGTAAATGGTAGGGAGAGAGAGAGAGAACTAAATGAAGCTGAACTACTCTATAAAAAAGGAAACAAGAACTAAATTGTTTTATCATTTTTACTTCGAGTAATCTACAACAACATTTCGTAATTTCCCATTAACGTTTAATTTCCCATTATGTATTGCAGAACTACATTTACATACAATAAAAGTATGAAACATTTATAGTGTCATTGTCACTAGATTTAAAATTAGTAAGTTTTTAAAAGCAATATTGATTCGTTTATTTTTTAAAAATTTTGCATGATTTACATTATTTGTATATTTTAGGCCAAAATACAAAATTATTCTACTTTACATAAACATATCTTATAGTCTGTAATAATTAATGCAAAGGAATAACTTATTAAATCCCGAATGATGGAAAACTATTCTTTATTCTTAAGCTTCTTAGATGTAAAAGTAAAAAAAAAAATATTATGGACTTTCATTAATAATACAATGGCTTCACGCGAATCAATATATACGAAAAAATAAATAATGAAATTTTAATTGCCATTTTTTTTCAAAAAAAAAGTATATTCACTTTTTTATTTCTACAGCTTAAAAACCAAGATATTCCCTAAATTTAAAGTATCTCAACTTTTAGGATAAATTTACTAACATGCATAAAATAATCATAAAATAACCCCAAAATTAAAATATATATAAATATTTTCTAATAATAATTAATACCATATTAAAATTAGTTACTTTTCAAAGATAGGATTCCACATTTTCTAGTTATATAATATTAAATATTCCACATCTTTCAGAAACACAATATTTTTAAAAGCATGTTTAGAAACAAAAGGGCCTCCACTAACTTTCTAAAAATGGTAATCATTTTCTACTAAAAGCTCTGTGCCCAAAGTCGCTGCAACATCCCCAAAGAGTCATTTAACGAAACTTTTCAGCATATCCCGTGTATTGTTCCTCACATCTCAAAGCCTGTCGTCATGATTTAAGAGTGTTAATTAACTCATTTTCCCTTTCGTAAGCTTCTGCAGACATTACGACGTTTGGAATTATTCATAATAGTGCAGCAGTAGTTACAGAGTTTGAGTAATGCATACGTAAGATGGATATTTTGGATCTTTAAATGTTCAGGGAGAAAAATAAAAGCTTGAAGAATGTTCAAATTTATTAATATTTTCATTTGTGGAAGACCTTGACAAAATTAAAGGTCAGCTTGTTTGCTGAAATATAAGGTTATTCTAAACTATTAACTCGATTATATGCATTTCGATACACTCTCTATGGAAGCATTTCTGAAACTGTCGGGCACTTCCCCCAAGGAGGGCGTAAAAACTCTACGAGGGGAAGGCAAGCATATCGAAAACAAACGATTATTTAAATAAAATTATTAATTTACTGAAAGTAAACTAAAAAAACCATTGTGGCATAATAAAAAATTAAATGCATATTTGCACTATTAGGATACACTTATAAATGCACAATGCTGCACAATGTAATTTATAATTAATTTGATAATACTAATTTAAAGAACAACATTAATAATTACCAATGGCTGCATGGGTTTGTCATATGTAAAATAATGTACACAAATCAACACTTATCTTGATAATTTGTACGGTTTATAATTAATCCCTTAACTGCGGATTATAAGTTAAGCCATTCATGCGTATGTGATGTATTGGGAGGAGGGGGTAAGAAAAGGAATAAATAAGCAAATCCTCTGAAATAAGTAAATCCTTTCACAGACACTGTAGAAGTCTTTTTATTGTATTCCAAAACCATCGAAATTATTTTAAGGAAAACAGTGCACATAAAAGATCGGCGTATATATACGCCCAGAGCAGTTAACGAGTTGAATGAGGGAGACATTTATATACGGTGGTGGCACTTAAAAGATTAAAGTCGTATTGTAGCTTTAGCATCAAAGTGTCTTATTGAAAAAAAAATGCATTGTTATTGTAGAGAGAGGGTGCTTTGAAAATTATGATTGTATATTGGGTCCCAAATATATTGAAACTTTGAGAATCATTGCTCTACGGGGGAGGGATAAAACTAAGTTGTGTGTCAAAGTATGCAACAGATGTGTGAACTTACTATTCCCAAGCCAACATAGCTGCATTAATCTATTTTGGAGGTGGATAATCCAAGTCCTGTGTTAAATAATCCACGTAAAAAATTAATTTGTTTTTTTTTATATATTTGAGAAATTATATTTTTAAATTATATCTTATAAATAATCTCAAGGATGTTTTTTAAGTGAAACTTCTTTGTGGACGGGAGTGAATGGGAAATTTACCCAGTTTTGCGTAACAGTGAAAAAGCGAACGGAAGTCGTGATTCCCCCCATCTCCCTGAACGTCGCCATAGTGAGGAGATAGCGAAACGGGAGGAAAAGAGGGCGCGGAGGGGGAGGGGGATACACCACGTGTGACTTGCGTCATATCCGTGAAAAAGTTGGATGATTGCTAATGGGGAACTGTGCATCAAAAGTATATCTTGCTGCAATGGACGAAAGGTACTTAGGTATTGATGACATTAAGTGGTACCCTTGCTACGCTCGTAACGAACTCGCGTGGCGTATTTTCGTAGTTTTTATCTAATAAACGTACCGTTTTCAATGAATAAACGCACCCAAAATATTACATTATATGGCTCTTCCCGTTAAGGGAGTGTCTGGGGTATTGTGTATATGTCACTAACGTTCGCGCCAGAATCGCTACGGATAGCGTCTTGCAAACAAACACAGTGACTTCTGTTGGTGATGCATTAAGTTTATATTATTATTTTTTATTTCCATTGAATCAAAATAAATTCTGGTCAGATAGCCTAGAACTAATGCAAAAAGAGGAAAAGAGTTCCGTGAAGAAAAAAAGCAAAACTAGCAGCAGTTCCTAGTAAAAGTCTATATATCACCGGGTAGTACTGTCGCAGCTTTTATCATCTTTATCCATAAAGTTTTAGTGCTGTACTCATCAGAGGCTGTTGCAATCATTGGATCCGATGATGATTTAAAGCCGATTATCTTAACTGGATACTTTAATGTTAATTTTGCTTCAGAAGAAGCACTCATTGAATTCATGAAAGGGACACTGAATTTGACAGTGAATACTGATTCTAGGGAACGAAAACAATATACGGAACCACGATTGATACAGTTTTCTCACATTTTCTTGATTGACTACAATCGAGGATTTTTATATCCTACTTTAATTACCCCACACCTATTATGTCTTTTTAGAAAATGATGATGCAGAAAATTGAATAAAAATATTTTCATACCATAAATGAAGTTCGAATTTTATTTGATTAAAGTTATCTCAGCAGTTTAATATAATTAGATCTATTCCTGCATTTACGGCCAAAGTCGCCAAAGAAGTTTCACTTCTATCCGTGGCTTTCCACGTTCTTTTTTTTAACTAAAAGTTGCAATTACACATATTTTGTGTAATTGCAATTTCTCGAGTCACTTTTAAAATTGCAATTATGAAATTTTGCATATGCCTAGCTAGACCCATATATGATATCGTTCATGCAACGGATTTGCTTTAAATATATTATTAATATACAAAATCACTTATTTTGTTGGTGAGAAAAAAGTCACTCTCTTATGTTACGTGTCTTAATAACAGCATTAATCTGTATTCATAAATGTATTTAGCGTTGTCATTTTAAAATAAATTTAATTTATTTAATTAAATTATACTAATTGATGTGTTCCGTTGTTTTTTGATATCCTTAGATAAAGTTGAAGAAATAAATTAAAACAAATAATGAAAGGAATCTCAAGTAAATAAATAACATATTTTTGAACAAAACCTTGTTAAAAACATCTTATTATTTTTAATTTTTACTTAACAGCAGAAATTACTCAGTGCTCTCCCTCTCTTTTATAAGGTATATGTAACCCAAACAAAAAGTAACATAGTATAGTGCACTCGCTTACACGTAAAAAGTTTAAATCGAGTAATATTAATCTCACATCATTTAAATTACATTGGTTTGCATAAGAATAAATAGTTATGCTATTTTGCTCTTTCACATGATTTATTTCAAAGTATAATTACAAATATAAATGTTTTTAGATTTTCATCTTTATTTAAATAAAAAATTATTACAATTTTATAAAAACACAAAGTTGATTATTCATATGAATGTAATGATAAAGTAATACTCAATCTAACAGATTTTAAGAGTAGTCGGTACCCCCTATCCCGCTAATGTTAAATTGAGCATTTTTATGTACTTTTTTCTCAGAAACTATTAAATGTTTCTGTATATTAATTCCGTATATAGACTTTTTTATTTATAATGATTGGAAGCTTTTTCAAATATATTGTTTACTTTTTTTAAAAAACATTCATCGCAAAAGTATCATTACAAATTTTTTGAAAAAATGTCATTTTTTTCACGATTACTGACTTTTACAAAAATATTATGGGAATATTAAAAAAGGCTCCGTTCAATATATATATTTAGATATCAGTAATATTTAGTGAAGATTGCAAGTGCTTCCGATGAATAGGTTCTGAGAAAAAGGTACGCGTATTTTTAAAAACACCGTTTTGAGATAATTACATTTTTATTATAAAATATCACTTCATCAGAAAAATTATGAATTACAATCTGTATTTGCACTATTTTTTTTTTAAATATTAGCTTATTCTCAATAACTTTTAAGACTTTTTACTTATTTCTTCTACTTAGATTTCTCAGAAAATACATATATAAAATTTTTCACTTTTAATCTAACGAGATATTTTATAGCATTTGCATCATTTTTCTCAAATTATGCATCAATTTTCGAAGTATTTTCTGTTCTGATACATTATTGTCATCCAAGATGATTATAAATCAGCATAATACCATGTGAACATGTGTCAATACATGAAAATATGACTTTGGTAATACATCATTATACGACATTTCGAAAAGTTTCATTAGTGTTTTATAAATTCACATGTAGACACAATTTCTTAAAGTATTTGAATTAAAAGGATTTTTAAAATATTACATAAATGGTATCCAAAACAGCAACAAGAAAACTGATTTTATGTTTTTAAACATGAAATATGTGTATTTTTTTGTATGTACAAGTTTTGTGCAACAAAAAACGGCATTGCATTTTGGGATATATTTATGTTCCTTTTACTAAGAAACTATTGAACACAATGCTTAAAAATTTGTGTGTGCATTAAATAAACATTTATCTTTAAACAGAAGTGAAATTTTTTTTTAAAAATTGATCAGCCTGTTAAAAAATGTAATTTTTGCACATTAGAAATAATGAATTTTATAAAAGCTTTCCTTTTCTATGTTACGACATCTGCTTTTCAGCTAAATGTCTGAGGTATATCTCAAAAATTTCATTTCAATATGCAAAATATATATGAAATATAAAATAAATATTTCTAGTTCATGCATACAATAATTTTTTAGAAAAAAGAAGACACAAATTAAAAAATATAATCTTTATAAGACAATAATACATGATTATATGGCATTTCGAAAAGTTTCATTAGTGTTTTATATATCCACATGTAAACAAATTTCTTTAAATATAAGAATAAAAAGTTTCTTTAAATATTACATAAATCTTATCCAAAACAACAAGAAAACTATCTTTATGTTTTTAAACATGAAAATTAGGTTTTTTTATGTATATAACGAGCTTCATGCAACGCATTTTGAGGTATATTTATGTACTTATTACTATTGAACACTAAAGCTTAAAACTGTGTTTGTGCATTAAATAAACATTTAATTTTATACAGAAGAGAAACCTTTTTTTTAAATTTGATCTGCCTGATTAAAAATATAATTTTTGCAGAGTACAATAATGAATTTAATAAAAAATTTTCCTTTACTGTGTGCTTTCCTTTACATATGCTTTTTAGCTAAATGTCTGAGGAATTTTTCAAATATTTCAATTCAGTATACACAAGAATATATATGAAATATAAAATAAAAATTTCCAGTTCATGAATACAGAAAAAAAGTAAGAACACACAATAATTTATAGAAAAAAGAACACACAATTTTAAAAAAAAATATAATTTATAGCAAACAATAGCTTTTGTATAAAATCTTACCTCATCAAAAAGATCCTGCACTGTAACCGGTTTTTACCTTATTTTTCTTAATATTATCTTCTTTTTTTCTTTTATCTTTTCTAATTTTCTTTGATCATCCAGAAAAAGCATGCTTGCTTTCATTAATTTTTCCCTATCGAGAATTTTCATGGCACTTACCGAATATTCTCCAGGTTCTACTTCCATTTACTGAAGCTTTTTTTTTATAATTTGGATACATTACCATCATTAAAGGAACAAACAGTATTATAAACACCAAGTGAATGTGTTTCAATGTGCACAAATGTTGTTTTGGGAACTCGTGATAAAATGACATTATGAAAACTTTCATTCGGGTTTTGTGTTTTTCGATGCAAACATTATTTCAACAAATCAGGATGGGAAAGATATCTAAATATAGAACGCATTGCTACTACAACAGCAACCGGAAGACTTTTTATGTTTGTAAGACTTACCCGATTCTTCAGCCTGTTTATATCCACACCATGAATTTTCACTGACAGGAAAAAACAATGTTTTTATGTGCCCATTTTTTTGATATACAATATTTCGAAAGAATATTGACATCTATCACATTACCTGTATCAATGCTGGTCACAGTAACTGCACCATTTGGTGATGTGTAACCGTGCTTCTGCCAGCTTCCACAATAGTATTATTACCTTCATTTTCAGAAATAGCTTCTCTCACAGCATTTTGAATGGAGTCCTCGTAAACAAGTTTTGAAGCTTTTCACATTCACTTACCGTAAGGAGAAAACCTTGTAGGTGGTTGCGTAAGATTCATTATGCCGGAAAACATTCTCCCAGCTTCTGCACCTCTTCCAATGGAACACGAAGCATATACAAACCTGGTATTTATTGTAGCAATTTGAGTTCCTTCATGAATATTTAAAAAAGAGAATTCTACATGACATGGACAAGCAAAACAATTCAGGACAAATTTCCAGTCCAGACTTACTTTTTAAAACTTGCATGTCTAAACCTCTTTTACACATTTTACAATGGACTTCATTCTTGAAAACAAATACAAGAATATTAAAATTAATAATGGTATTCTTTATACTTACTTTAATACGAAGAACACCTCTAATTAAACTTTCTTTTGCACATGACTCAAAGGAGTCATGTGCATGTTCAGCTTGTGGATTCACATAAATATGTTTAAATAAATGTTAGTATGATTGAGAGTAATCCTACCTTCTTAAAACGCACCTTTGTGTTTTTTTAAATATTTTTTTTCGATCTATACATATTAAGAAACAAAAAAATTCAAAATTTCATAATTTGTGAATTTTAGAAATTTTATATATTTAATGAAAAAACCCAAAGACACGATAAAAACGTGTATGCGCTCCAAAATAGGTAAACAGTTAAGCTTACAGTCAATCTACAGTTAATTGCGTATGAATAAATAAAACAGAGAGTGTCTTTGGAAAGCTTCCCAGATTTAAAGGGTCAATGTTTACATTTCTATCATTCAAAGGGGGCGTGGCTCATCAGCTGAATGTTTTTTAAAAACCATTTTAACATATTTTTAATTAGTAAAATGGCAAGTATGTTACATCATTGGAAAGGTCCTGATTTGGGGATTTTAGAAATATCAAAAACTCAAAATCGATTTCCCGAAGGTGTTTACCCTACTGACTGTTCTTAATAAACAGACCCCATAGGGGACTCACCTTCTTTAGGTGAGTACGGGTGCCACAATCCCGAGGTGCCCTAGTGATCTTTTCCTTTCCCACGGGGTTTACTGTCTTTGGTAAACACGGGCTTCATGAACCCGGGGTACCCTAGTGATCCTTCTCTATTTTCGACCCATTTCTTGTCATTAAATTCATTCTTTCTTTCTCTTTATGTCTAGACCACAGATATTAAAACTAATGTTTGACGCAGTATAGCCGAAATCGGCTCTTGCGCCAATAAACCCCAAAATCACTCACTTAATAAACATAACCAAACTTTAATTACGTAAATGTGTATGTATTAAAATATCGCTCTTCTCTAAAATAGCTCTAGTTTAATCTTTTTCTTATCCCGTTTTGAAAGTTTGAAAAACTGATTTAGTTTTGAAATTTAAAATGAGTTATTTTAATAAATTCAACTATTTTATCGCCCATTTTCTCACAAAATGACTCTAATGCACAAATGAGTACAAGTGTATCATCATTGTTTATATATTTCATGGATCAATTCTTTAACGTATTTGAAAATAAGAATTAAGATACTAATATATGAACAATTAATTTAATTAATATATTTATTTACTATTATCAAAAATTAGGACCTTTTTCTACGAAACTTCTCAGACCTCGTTGAGAATACTTGATCTAAAGTAAATGTTTCGCTTATACACCATTATTCCTCCTCAAAAATTTAATTAATTTTATAAGAAGAAAAAAATAAGTACTTGCCAAAAAAACAACTTAAATTAATTTTTATTAATTTACTCATCTAGTATTTTGAATTATCCACAAGGTAAATTTCATTTGAATATTTGCTATGATGGAGAATATTAAAGATACAGTCAATATGAAATATATTTATTTATAAACAAAAAGTTTAATTAGTCTTAAATTTTTAGAAAATATAAAGCTTTTAAAAAATAATGAATTTGAAAACACTTTATTCACTTTGATCTTCATTGTAATACGGGTATGTTTAGTTATGCATATCAGTACTTTTTTCTAGGGAAAATAATTCCATAGCTATCTTATAAAATATAAGTGTTACAGCAATCGAACTCATCCAGGGAGGAAACATTCTAGACCTGGAATTTATTTTAAAGAATATTTGTAATCCTTATCCTGAAAATACAGTTAAAACATGTTTTCCAATAAAAATAAACAAAGAAATATATTTAATTACCATTCACCTTATATTTAACCTCATCTTAATAGTTAAATAAATATGCTTTAATTCGCCATGGGTACAGTTGGAAATATCGATTTCTCTTGCTTTTTGTTATTATATATTTACAGAATTTTAATATACAAATAATTTAAATTCAGTAAAATAATAACATAAACTAAATAATGTAATATTTGCCATTTAATACTTGAGTATTTCAAACTATATACGTTTCAATAAGTACGTAAATGCCTTATGAAACTATACTGCAAACATTTTTAAAGCTTATAATATTATATTCAATTAAATGTCGATTTAATTTTATAAACTCTAGGAAGTAGCAGGTTTCAAATTTAATTTTCACATTTCATTTAAATTTATGACTTAGAGTTTTCAGATCAATATTTATGATGATATATCTGTAAGTTTGTGATATTCTTTTATACAAAATTGAAGTAAAACATTACTAATTTGTTATAAGAACGCCAAACATCTTTTCGCCACAGTTTGAAATTGCGACAAATAACATTCTAGTGACCCAGTAGTTTTCAATCCAGATGGTGAACTAGCACTAAGAAGTAGACATAAAAATTATTTAAAACAGTGACTTATCTCTCACTAAAAAGTTTAACAATGAATAAAATAAACAAAATTGTATTTACTTTAAAAAAAATTCAAAAAATACGAGTAGCAGGATTTAAAAAATAAAATATGAAATACTTAGAAATTCAGTGGGAAAAATTATGAAAAATAAAATATAAATAAAAACAATAAGAGCTACATCCACGAACATCCGAGTACTTTATGAAATTTATTGAATGAGAAACATTTAAAAATCCATTAATCATAAGATTAGTTTAAATAAAGTAAATTAAAAATTCACAATTTGCTGTCAGTGAAAAAAGGCTGTCACTATTAACTCTCGGATCACGCAGATATGCTCCATAAGAACCATAGTAAAACATGCGATCATTTTCAAATACGAAACAATTTTCATTTCTCTAGTTTTTTCCTCACATTTTATGATGGCCGGAATAAGCGAAATTAGCAGATTTCTCAGAAAAAAAATAAACTCAAAGTAAAAATTTGGTAATCTTTTTGATCGAAAAATATAAAAGCGGAGCCTATATATTCATTTAAAAATAGATTCTGGTACTATTAGCAATAAAGTTCGAATAAACGACAGAAGACTAAATTTACTTTGCCTAATTTAATTTAACTAATTTTGAATTTTAATATTTCAAATTGTGATTGTGAGAGACACAACACTTTTCTGTAATATATCTCCAAAATATAATAAGCTACTAGCATAAATATATACTATTCATAACTAAAAATTTTCATTATTTCCTTTGTTGGTTGACTCGGTAATTTCATAAAAGCAAATATTACCAAAATTTCTGACAGTTTCCCTCAAGTAAGGCATTTCTAGGAAAATTCAGTAAGCCCACATTACATGCGAGAAAAAGACATTCAACACTTTCCATTCGAATACTCTTAAAAGTTTCGAGAGAAAAATATTCCTTTCTGAGAGAAACAGTATCTGTTATTTCTTGTCACAGCAACACTCGAGGGCTTACGTCTCTGTAGAAGAAAGAGGCGTGAAACACATTTCTGGACGTGTTCTCTGGAGTCGAGGAATCGATTCCTTTTGTGTTGACAGCCACTGGATTTCCTCTCCAATTGCTGCAGCGATTCCTCAACAAAGAAAGCTGTGAGTAATAAAATACTGGCTCCTCTAGGAGAATGGGTTCATTTAAATTTTGTGAAACACAATTACTCAGGTGTCTTAAGCATTCAAACTTTAGATAATTAATTTGACTGCATTTTAGTCTTTTGCTCTTTCCATCATAACTTAGCTAGAATTTATAATCTAATAGATGAATTGAAAATAATACATTATTATACATAGATATAATTAATTGAAATTATTACGAAAAAAACATATCAAAACAACAAACAAAAAAGAAGATTATTTAGATTTACATGACATGTTCTGCTATCTAAAAAGTTTTAATTTAAATATTAGAAAAAAGTTCTTTAGGACATGCTTAAAATCCTTTTGCAAAGTAAAAACAAACACTTTAGTTTTTTTAAGAAAATGCAAGATAACACAGCATTTGTATTTAATTAACCATCAAATTATGTTTTAGTGTGCTTGAGTAATCCATTTAATAAAACATTTTTTTAACTTAATTGAAATATGTAACTGTATACACGGTGATTATATAATTAAAGTTACAAAATGCTATAAAAAAGGAACCACTGATCAGAATAACGTTGAATTTGAACTGAATAATATTGAAAAGAAGAGAAAGCCTATATCATAAGAAAAAAAGAATTTTCAAAACATTTTAGCTACATATGTGGATATAAGCATCAAAATATAAAAGGGTTCGTGATTAGAAATTAGAGTGAACCGCAAAAAACAGCTGAGATGAAACTTACACGTAAAACCAAGTGCGGTGTTCAGTGTGCATGACTTTAGTTACTTAAGCCTAACCACGATAATGTTATATCATATCGTATGAGAAAAATAAGTTTTTAACTGTCCGGAGGCATCACAAACGTCCAACCGCATAACAAACGTCCATTAAATCAGTTATTAAATTTCAGGAGACTGGTGCAAAACATGTGCAATATGCTGTCCGCCGTTATCTGCATCAAGTTTAAATAAATAAACAGCATGTTCTCCAACTGATCGAAGTGTCTCCGGGGTCACGTTCAGAATATGTTGCGCATTGCGTGACTTCAACTCAATCAGAGCACTGAACACAACATTCTTCAGGTAGGCCCGCAGCCAGAAATCATATGTATTAAGATCAGATAGTCGGGGTGGCCACACGTTACGGAAATGGTGGCTGTCATATAATAGCATTTCCAAAATGCTTCTTCAACAGCTGCATCACTGGATTACATTTTGCGGAGGAGCATCATCTTGCATAAAAATGATCCCAAACACGCAACCACGCTTTTGACGATCTGGAATGACGTGGTTGAGAAAAAGACACTCATAGTTCACGCTGACCAGTGGCGGTAACGGTAATAGAGCCAAAAGTACCCGTCTCCTGGAAAAAGTATGGACCTATGATAAATAATACCGTAAGCCCGCATCATACAATGACCATTGCAGCAGGAAGTGGTACAGGTTGAGTTGCTTGTGGATTCTCTGTTTTCTTCATTCAGCAATTCTGTGTATTTACATATCCTGTAAGATGGAAATAGGCTTCGTCTAACCACAAAATTTTCCACGGCCATTCATTGCCCACTTCCATGATAGCAAGAAATTCTAAAGCAAAAACATCTTGCTGGCAGGTCAGAAAGACGCAATTCGTACACATGGCTAACCTTAAATGGATAGCAATGCAGGATATTTCGTAGAGTTTTATGCACCGGGCTCAGTGTTTGGGCAATTCTATGAGCACTGCACAGTTGCAAACCATTGTTCGACTCCTCTTGCACTGCTGTGGCCACTTATTCAACAAACATCGAATTAAATTCTTTCTTCCGTCTACCAAATTGCCCATGAAAGAAACCCGTCTCTTCGGATTTTTTAATCATTTTCTACTGAACCTGGGCAGTCATCGAACCATCGCCTTAAACTCATACCCTTGAGTTTCCAGAACTTTTGCAGAGTATTTGTGCATAGTCATTGTAGTAAAAGGCTGCTTGTAAAAAAGCGTTGCAAGCAGAGTGTGGTCCTTCAATGAGACAGGCGTAGCGAAATTCTCAAATGAGGAAAAGAGATGTACCTGGTGTTTTTATAACAATTGAAATTAGTCCGGCGCTTGACAGGTATTTTCATTTACATATCCTGTCGCTTACAGCGCTATCTGTTGATAAAATCTGTAACTATTTTTTTTCTTATACCAAGTGATTTCCCCATTCTTCAATAATATTCCGTTAAATTTGACGTCATTTTGATCAGTGGTCCTTTTTTAAAGTGTTTTGAAACTTTAATCATATATATATACTGGTACTTTGAATTTAAATAATATTTTTTAAAAAAATTATTTTAACAACACTATAAAAAATACTTCCATTAAACCCAAAGAATATCTAAAGTCTTCAGTTGAGTTATTGTCATTTACTTTTTACATCCAAGTGGCATTGAACTCTACTTTAGTATTAAACGAGTTACTGTAACAGCTGTGGCCTGATGCCGATGACATATAATCTGTTAAACTTTCGATCTGCAGTAAAATATCAGAATTTTTTTAAATAAAAGCGTCATTGAAAAGCTTTATTATTTTTAAAATTTTAGGAAAAAATACTTAAAAAATCACCTTGGCAGATCCTCTCATTTGATTAAAAATAATTATTCCTTGTAACTCCTGTAATATATCCGAGCTATTTCTAACTAACATTATTTTGGCATGAAATAATCCAGATATTTCTTTTTTTTTCTTCTCTCACTTTTCTTAGACCAACTCCGTTGAAGCTTAGTAATTTTTTTACGTATGCTGACTTGCTTCAAGGTTTACTTCATCGTTTGTTTTGTAAAAGAAAATAAAAAAAAAACAATCGTAGTGGAGAGATTTTTTAAGCTTAAGAATTTTCTAACATTGTGAACTAAGTCTTCTTTCGTCATTTCCTTCCTGTGAAAAAAAGTGGAATTTTTTCCTTCAGTCTGACTTTCTTTCTTATTCTTCATTTGTACGAGATTAAATTTATCAATTCTCGAAGAACTCATAGTTGATCTTTAACAGTGTTGGAAGGCTTAAAAAATAAATGTACTTTATTTCGTGTTCTTGAGGGTTTTATAGTTAAGCGCTTACAGCAATATGTAGTGCTTACTCTTCAAATTTTCTTTCTGTTGCCTACCAGTGCGCAATATCTCATTGGGGCCTCTTTAAATTAATAAAATGTACAAAATGCAACAAAATAGAATTCAATCAAAACTGAAGAAGAATTCCCAAATATATCACACACACACACTCAGCATTATTAAACGTGTATAATAAATACATTAAAATATTTACTGTTATACTTAAATCATACCTCATCATATTGTGTTAATTAGTATATTCAATATTTCTCCACTCTTACCGGTTTTAACCCTATATTTTTCACAACATAGCTTTATATTACTTTTAATGAAACCATTTATACAGTGAATATACATATATATATAATTTTTATTGTCAATTTTTGTAGAAAAATAATGACTCATTATATGATTTTGGTAAAAATAGTTTTTTCTCTCCCATATAGTTAGATTTTCATTAAAGTATTTGCAAGTTAGTAAAAGAAATTTTCCAGCAAATATGAAAACTCCCTTTTGTAATAGTTCTCATAGCATTGAATTTTTTACTTTTGCTCAAAGCAAAAGTAATTTGTGACACTTAAGACATGCAATATTTTTTTTAATTCGCATTACTGATAACGGAAATAAATATATAATTTGCTTATGTGATGGATTTATAAATACTAAAACGTCTGAGGCAATTTGGATACTTATTAACATTAATTCTGAAAAAAAATATTTATTTTTTTTAAAATTTTTAAATGACTCTAACAAAAAAAAAACACTAAACATCTAAACTATAGATTATTTTCTTGATATATATATAAAAAATACACATATATAGGTTTGATTATAGAAAATATAAATAGTTTCTCAAATGGCGACTTTTTTGGATTAAATTATATAATTTCAGAATAATTTTAATTAATTTTTTTATAAAAAGTATTAATTTTTATTTCAGTACAATATGAATACATTAATCAATATTATTCATTGTTTCATTCTGAACAATAACTGCGAGTTTGATACGAATACCAATCAGTAACCTGTTAAACAGAAATAATTTTTAACAGATATGACTGTTATTAATTATTCATTGTTTAATTGGGATATCCAAAAAAACAATCAGATTAGATACCCAACATTAAAATGTCCTTCGTTCTAAACATATATAGATCTATTTCTAATTACTTTATTAGCAAATATTTTTTTTGTTTTTTTGCTTAAAGGGATTAATGGGATACAAGCGCCCCCAATCACTTTCAGATGATGCATACGGGTATATTCCTGTCTCACATGAAATACATCAAAAGTTCCAAAACTTTGGGGATAATTTTTTTTGGTAATAAAAAACTATTTAAGAATAATTTAACCGATAATAACTGAAACGCACTTAATTAAATATTTTTCTTCATACCGCACCCATCATTTACTATCCAGAGTTAGGCATTTCTTAAAAGTAATATGTATTAATGTGAAAATTATCTGGAAAAATAAATCAGTTTCCATGGTAACTTCGAAATTGAAAGGAGTTCATGAAACGCAATTTCTTGCAGAAGTTAGATCATTCGATTTCAATTTATTAATTATTAAATGTTTCTTTAAAAATAACACAAGTAAAGGGAGGAAAATCATCAACTATACTTTCATGAATGAAATTAAGTTAAAAGAGTATTCCATAAATGGAGCTCTTTGGCTCTGATCAAAGTAAAAGAAGTATAAGATTAATGATAGGGTACATTGAAAAGAGGGATAGTTACCATTAAGAAAGGTAGTAGGTAATATCATTTAGATCATTAAGAACAAACTTGGATGCCAGCCAAGTTTTCAACAGGTTCCTCACTCTCTCTTATGTTCCTTTCAGAATTTTACGACAGTACGATATATACCATATAATTCGGAGTATGACGCGCACTTTGAGCACAAAAAATAAGGCCTAAAACCGATGGTGTTCTTTTTTCGAGGAATATAAAGATAATAGCTTTTTAAAAATAAAGCTAAGATGAGTATTAAAAAAATGCAATAATACATGTATATAAATACTGTTTAATTAAAGGAATTATGTCAGGTTTAATTTCATTTCATGCTTTAGTTATCCACTCACGCATAATATCTAGAATGTCATGACACATTTTACTTACTTTTCTGATTATTTTTTTTTCGCTTTCTAGCATCTACATACTTTCTAACGTCTCTTTTCTTACACTTTCCGGTTTTAGTTCCAGAAGTATACCTTTGTTCAAAAGCCTGATATAAATGACTCCACAAGTTAAAAGAATGCATTGAAAAGCATTCTTAAATCCATTACATCTTGATTTAAAAAGGACAGGATTTGACATTCAAAAACGGAAGCTTAGTTATCTTTTACACTTCTGTAACCCCCTCCCTCTAAACTTGAATTACTTTAAAAAAACTCATTTTTAGCTAATCTCTACTCAAAAAAATAAGCATGCTTGCAAATTTTCAAATCTTTAAGTGCACTCCTTCTTAGAAATGAGTATTTTAAAACTGATTTTTGAGTATCTCTACTCAAAAAAAGATAAGTATCAAATTTTAAATCAATAATTTTAATATTTCGAAATGAAAATTTTTATCAGTAACACCCCTTTAATTCCTTGCATCCCCCAACTGTTCAACTCTAAAAGAAAGTATCATGCTTACCAAAGTGCAAGTCTGTAGGCCAAATAGATCAAAAACTGGAATTTTTACATGTAACACCTTCTTAACCCATCTTACACGTCTATTTCAGCAAAAATCGTTCTTGGTGTATCTCTATTCTTCAAAAGAAGCATTCTTACCAAATTTCAAATATATAGGTCTGTGTAAATTTAAAATAACATGCAAATTTAAGAAATGGAATTAATATGTATAACGCCCCCGTAACGCCTCGCAACCTGACTAGTGAGTTGGTTTCTTCAAAACCATTCTCAATCGATTGCTATTTAACCAAAAGAAATATGTTGGCCAAATTTAGAGTCTGCAAGTCTAGTATTTCAAAAACGGGAATTTTATCTCTAACACAGTCACTTAACATCTCTCAAATCCACCTTTGGAATTGGTAAAGCAAGACTAGTTTTAATGGATCTCAATTTTTTAAAAAAAACACGCATATCAAATTCCAAATATGTAGGTATAATATCTCGAAAATGGGAAATTTTATATTGAATGCCCACTTAAAAACTCGTAAAAGCTTTTGAGAGTGTATTAACACAAAACAAGTTCCTCTTGCTGATCTGTATATATATATATATATATATATATATATATATATAATAATTCCCACTAATATATAATTATTTTAAATATATTTTAATTGACAATGGTCCATCCCTTCAGGACCAACGTTTTAGACCTATCCACCCACTCAGATCACGTGATTTGAGTGGCCTATAAATACCGAGATTCCAGGAGACCAACTCTCTTTCGCTTCTGTATTTTGTCTGCGTCAACATGTAGCCGGCTGCAGCTTGCTTTGTGTGCGTGTATTGTGTCGTCCTTATAATGTTTTATGTGTTTAAGATGTGGAATTAAACAGATTTGAATAACCCCATGACTGCCTCTTGGATAATATTTATTATGCCTCACCAATCTCATATAAAGTATCCATTACAACATCGCCATATTACATATATATAGGGAGAGAGATATTTAATTGACTAAGTCATTCATTGTATTTTGCGATGCAACGCAAATTTTTATTGACTTTATGAGTATACTAAGTATAGGCTTTTTCTCAAAATGAGGTATTCCAAATGCTGTTTACTGGTTTATTTATGTTTTTAATTATATATTTTGTGACTATTCTCTCACAAAACTATATAAAACACAGCATATGTTTGTTTTTATTTACAAATCTTCTACAAGTTAAGCAAAAAGCAAGCATTTTCTTCCATATGGAGGATGATACATATAATTGACTATGCAAATTAGTTATTATAGTATGAAACGATGAAATACAAAATCTTCTTTATATTAACAAATTTATATTATAAAAGAAAGCTACTTTATATAAAAAATTATGTTATCTAAGAAAACGTCTTTATATTAAAAATATCTAAATTAATAAACTTATAGGTTTGGAATTAGGTTTTTAAGAAAATAATGTATTCTACATCAAAACTAATTCATCAAAAGTAAGAAATATATTTAAAAAGTAGTTAGGTCTAATTAAAATAAAGCAAGTTCAAAAAAGAATCCTAAAAGCATTTAATTTGAATAATTGAACATCTAAAATGATATTTTAAAGTATGCAACTAATAGTTTTATAAAATACAAAATTAACCAGAACGTGACAGAGGAGAAATTAATTTTGTGATTTTACCTTTTAGAACGTTTTTATAATATACCTTAAATTTCATTTCCCATATTTGTAATTCTCAATATGTAATCTCTTTTTTAATATAAAATTGCAATCCCAATTGCTGTTGACGAAGAAAACCAATACTAAGCTTAAAAATTTAAAGAAGAATATAAATACCACCAAAATAAATGTTTGCATAATTTTTAGGAATCAATTGTTTATTTTTTCTTAAAGATGAACAAATCCCTCTGAGAAACGATAGGAACCCGCATTTTTTCGAAAGTACTCAATCATTTGATACTCAAATTCATTCATGCTTACAATTTTTCAATTTCTACTATTCCAAAAAAAATTACACACAAACGCTTGAATACTTACAAACAAAATGTAAATAAGTTGTATTTTAAAAATTATATTTGCCTCGCTTTGTTTTATATACGATAAAAAAATAATTGCTAAAATATATCGTATTTTTTTTTACCTTACTCATTTGGATGTGTTCCATCTGGAAAACTCTCAGTACAATAGAATTTAGAACAGTAGTTAAAATCATTTCCACACACATGGAAATTAAAAGAAGAAAAGTTGAAAAATCTGATGCTTATTTACAAAAAAAAAAAAAAAGCGTAAGCGATGAAATTTAGAAAAATATTTTCTTCGATTTTTTTCCGTCTTCGATATATTTCTTTTCGCGAATTATATTATTTGTATAACATGAATATCTTAATTTGTTTTCTTAAAACTCCTCATTCCGCTTCATTTTTTGGATACAATGCAATTCTTTAATTCTTTTCTTTCAAAATTTACTCGTATAAGAAGAGTAGTCATAACCGACGAGCAGATTCGGTTGTGAACTCGGTTCGGATTCGTTTCTGTAGAATATGAGTTAAACTTATTATTTGAATTATAAAGTAATTGTTGCACGATAATTAAATCCATAGATGCTAGAAGTTATCAAATTGGCCTCGTTTTGAAGTTTAGAAAGTACTATTACAGTACGGATGTCATATCATCTTGACTTGTACCGATATAAGCTCATTTCGGGCCCTGGTGACAAAAAATCTACGTACTCTCTCGTCACTGGCGGATCGAAATTTAAAGCCAGAAAATCTGGTTAAGTCCAGCTTATTCGGGCCTTTCCAGGTCCCTGGGCGTCCATCCCAAGCACCCAATGAAAACACATGCACGAACTTGACCGTATTACGATATTTTTAAAATTACGAAGTTCATCGTCAACAGTTTTCATCTTGCTTCTGACTGCTAATACAATGATTAACTAATCTTTAAATAATAAATAAAATATAGTTGAGGCACATTTTTTATTATTCATATTTTTTAACTATGCAAAAATAATGAAAATTTCACCCAGTGTGAAGAAGTAAGAGTTAAGCTGTGGGAAATTGACTTTATCGGGGGAGGGGTGTATAAGTATATACGTACATTTTTGGCACTCACATACAGATTAATTAATATAGATAAATGAATGAATATATTTAAATAATAAGTTATTTTTAAATCAATTCTTCAATATTTTTTGGCTATTTTTCAAAAATAGTTCATATGTCCCATAGCTTATCTATGTAAATTTACACATGAAACTAACAATTAAAAATTGAGCAAAAAACCCAGCATTTTTTAAATTTGTTATGAATTTAAAATTTTTTTCGAATAAAACTATATCAGGATCCTTGCATATAGACTTAATTTGTTACTAATAATTTCCCTCTAAAATTGGCATAGAATTTTAAAAAAGTTTTGCTTTGCTGGTCATTGAAAATTGCAACACCATGAAAGGAAGAAAATACAATAAAGATATTTATTTTGCTGTTGCTAATGCCACCAGTCTGACGTAGTCAGATCGAAGCCTACGAAATTCATCATGGCATCGGGCTATATTGTACGTCTGTCGTTAGCTGTAGCTTTGAGCACCATACAGGTGACAGTACGATTTGGGTCGGTTCCACCCCAATTTTGAAGGAGAACACCCTGGGAGTGGTCAAGGGCCTCCCACCTCTTTTCCCCTTCCACCAACCTCACGAGAGGATTAGCGACTCGATGGCTATTTAGAGTACCCCCATGCCGCGAAGGCACTATACATTTACAAACATCCATGTCTTCTCCGGGATTCAAACCCAGGGCCTACGGCACAGCAGTCAGCGGTGCTGACCACTATGACCGGATGTGCGACACAGCTATTTATTTTACATACATAGAATGACACATAGACAAAATGACTAATTTTGCAAGGACTTTGTAGATTTTCAGGGGTGAGGAGTTACAAGAAACTTGTTCGCTGAAACGACCCTTAAGCTATGGTTTCCTGGGAAAGCGGCGCCGCTCTTCACCGTCCGTAACAATACGGTAGATGACGTCACTAAAACGTTGCCAGTATAAATAGATTGGTGTGGTTTCCTAGAGAGCGGTGGCTGGGAGCGGAACGTGAAATAGCGGCTCTGGTACGCGTTCGTTGCGATCGTCATAGCGGGTAGCAACAGTTCATTGAACGTTTTTTACGATAGCAGTGGCTGTTTTCAACATAGAAATGAATTCGAATATTTTATGGACTCCTGAAGAGGATGAAATTTTAATAGATTTCGTGAGAAATAACGATGTTTTATATAACATTAGACATCAAGAAGCAGCCAATATTTCAGAAATTTATATGGCAGAAAATTAGAATTCAATTTGATTGTAAATTTATATACTAATAGGTGCATTGCATTAAAAACTAGACTTTGTTATTTCAAATCTCTTATTTTATTGTCAATAATATAAGTAACTTATATTTTAGTTAAATAATACACTTATCAAAAATTGTATATTTTTCATTTGTATTTTTACAGTGTTTAAATATATGCTAATTAAAAAATTAATTTAAACTGTGGAAAAAAGAAATATATGAATAAAATAATGAAATCATGTCATGATTAATTGTATTTTCTTTACACCTGTACATAATGTTTCTTTGAAGCATATTGTATATTAGTGCATTATAAAGTATTTAAATTCAATTAACTGTTTACACAATTCAGTACAAAAACATTATTGGTATTAGTATAATGTGTTACATATGGGGTTTGGCTAGATGTTTTGGGAACGCTTAAAGAGTCTTTTAAATTTTCAAAATGTTTACTTTGAGGAAACGAATATTAGGTGAAAATTAATCCTTGGAATTACTTAGAAGTAATATAACGGTTTTTGTAATTCTTTAATTTCAATGAACTAATGCTATAAATTAATCAAAATTCTTTGATTCCATTTATTGATATAATATAAAAAAGAACATAAATAATAAAATTAGGATATATAAAAAATATGTCAAATATATACAGTTCAATAATTAGTTTCGATTGCTTTCTTCTTCAGATGATTGCTCATCTTCCAAATAAATGAGCATTCGTTTTGTAGGAAACCAGTCGGTCAACGTTAAAAGACAGCCGTCTTTTCTGTGACGTCATCCATCGTTTTGTTACGGACGCTAAAGAACGATGCCGCTTCCCTAGGAAACCATTACTTTACCCTGTTACGCATGGAGTCGAACACGGCTTGAATGACAGAAATGGCAACTCACACATTTCATGCTATTACAAGTGTATATCACATTTCATCAACCATATTAGCTGGAGAGAGGTAGTGGGACAGTCTTTCAGCAACCCATGCCCAGATGTTTTCAATTGGTGACAGATGTATAGGCTGTGCATAACAGAGCAAGAATCGAATGCCCTGTGTATTGATGTTGACAGCTTGATGGAGCACACGATCTCTGATGAGATCTTAATCTCCTTTCATGGTGTTGGGGGAGAGCATTAGTTCTACATAGTTTGACCTTTTTAAGTTAGAGTATTGAAGATCTACGTTAAAAGATTGCCAGAAATACATTTTAAATCTTAAATGGGGTGAGTGTTGGAAGACGATTAATTGTCTGGGTTGTTATTGTGTGTAAGAAAAAGATTTTATTGACAGTTGTTCTGTGCCTGCCAAGTCATCGCTCTGCGTATAACAGAGACCCGAAGCTGGCCGACTTAAGCATTGGATTGTCGGGTCGGCAAAGAGAACAGCTGGCGAACCGGCCCTTTTCACTGACTTTCCGAATGTAGGCTGCTAGTCGAAATGGCTGTATTTATTGGGCTTTGGGAAAGACTCACCTGGCCAATCAGAAAGCAACTTTTCGTAGGGGGTGGAGTCAGGGGGAATGTTAGTCAGTTTTGCAGAGAGTTGAGATGGAATAGGAAAGTAGGGCAGTGTGTATCAACGAAGATTTGAAAACAACGTTGCAAATAATGTCTTGCATTATCTTGTTAGTAGTTGGTGTTTACAAGTGCTTAAAGAAGTAAGATGCCACGTATCCTGGACGTTAGATGTCAGAAATGCACCCATATGTGTTCAGATTACTTTGGATTCGAACTAGAAACGTGCGTGACATATACCTAATGGCTTCCAAAACAATTACACCAAATACAGGGTTCTTATACAGATATTGAATGCAAGCAAGCAACGAGTGTTTTCCTCCAACCATCCAGACACGTATACGACCAGGACTTGTCTGAAAAAATGACATTGTGCCACTCCTGTATCAAGCTTTGTCATTCGGCGTCCCAAAGTCAACTTCTCTCCCTATGATTTATTGTCAACGGAAACCGAAGTAATGATCGGTTTGTTGGCAATCCACGTTGCTGGAAATGTCTTCGTACCGTATGATCGGATACTGGAAACATTCACATTTCCTGGCTAATGATTATATGAGTTCTGCGAGGCAGACCTCACATTATGTCATTCATCTTGGGGGTTAGGCAGGAGAGGGTGTAGAGATCCTGCATGACGTTCTGTACGATCCTCAGCAATCAAATGATTCTATATTCGCATGACAGTGGTTGGATTTCAAACATTACGACGGGTTATATCAGGAAAGAATAATCCAATTCTCGATAGCCAACGACCCTGCTTTAATGGAATTCCGACACTTGCTGCGAAGCTTTTCTTACTATTTTTGAAGCATAACACCTAAGTTTGAGCACGTTATTCTGAGCATACATCCTCTTCTCGAACGAGGAATCCACTAGACAACTTTTGGTTTTATGTGGTGTTTCAGGTGTTGTTTCTCCTTCCTGCGCAGCCCAAATACGCTGAAATATACTAATTATTTGCATATCTCAACTTCTTCCTTCACGTAACTTTAACATAGTTGGATCATTCATTCCTGGTGTTGCAATCTTAATATCCAGCAGTGTAGTTTGAAAGATATTATATGTTCATCAAATGTTTTTAAAAAATTCTAGGCAAAGATAAAAGCACAAGTAAGGATTTATAGGAGGCATATTCAATATAATCAATGAATTAATTTACAAATTGCTTTACAATAATATCTAAATCTGTAAATAGGTTATTTATCATTACCAACATCAGTGACTATTAATCAAAACGGCTATAATACCAACATGTTGTAAAATTCAATA